>JADBJO010001180.1:442500-445000 GCA_016801955.1 Conus betulinus
TTTCAAACCAGTTTGTGGTAATAAAAATGTTGACAATGCTTTAGAAATTAACTTCATTTGAATAAAAAAAAATGTCACATCAGAATATCACACACACACACATACACACACACACACACACACACACACACACACACACACACACACACACACACACACACACACACACACACACACACACACACACACACACGTTAGCATGCATATTCTGGTAAACTTATCTAGTTGAAATTACAGCCTTTTTCTATAAGGGAAAAGAGGTACCGTAATACATGACCATAAATCAGGGACCTGATGCCTTCTATTCGTAGAAGAAAAAACAGAGCAAGTTCTACGTCTTTACTACCTTTTGTAACAAGCCGGCGTTTGGTGGTGCTTCAAAAATGGAGAAATCCTATTCCATTCAATGCTCCATTAGCTTCCTATTTCTTGTGAGAGAAGGATGCTAGACCGAAAAGCCAAAGCTGTTTCGCCCTGAATTAGGTACATCATGCTTGTTCCTGGCCCTTGGTTACGTAATGAAAGGAAGCAATTCCACATAAACAAAATAGAAATGTACTAAATCAGGAATGTCCTCTTGGCCATGATGGAGGGGTCTCCAAAAGACAACACGAACACTCCGTTAAGGCAAAAATTAGACGGCGGAATAAAATGAAAGATGGCAAATAGTGGAAAACAATCTGAAGTGACGAATATGAAAGTCACAGAAAGAAATAAGTGATAAGACTGTATACTGACTTTTTTAACTGCTGAGAAGAAATCCCAAGCTGAGGATGACTGGACGTTGCACAAGGCAGAAACATCTAGGTAGCTAATGCAGGTCAAGTCTATTAGAAATGAAAACAGCATCAATAAACAACAGCAGCAGCAGCAACAACAAACAAAAAAACAGCAACAACAATGACATGACAACAACAACAACGACGACAATAACAACAACATCAACATAAACAACAACAACAGCAGCAACAACAACAGCAATGCGTGTCTTGCCAGAGCCGGGAAGGACCTTTGCTCTGAGTACTGATGCATCAGGAACGGGGCTTGGAGCAATGCTGTTCCAGGATGTGAGGGGGAGCTGCGTCCCGTCGCATGTGCCAGCAAAAATCTGCGTACTGTACCCAACCATAGAACAGGAATATTTGGCGCTGGTGTGGGTGGTGCAGACTGACCATTCTCCTCTGAGGTACCTGGGCAGGGTGAAGTCTACCAGTGGGCGGGTGACTCGCTGGGCACTCCAGTTCCAGCAATTCACAGTGCAATCAATTCCAGGTGGGGAGAATCTTGCGGCAGATTTTTTCAGTCGGATGGAGAGAGGGCTCAGGCAATGATGGAAGCTAAGATCAGATGGAAGGAACAGTCATCAGTGAAATCGGAAGAATTTGTATGGTTGTGTGGATACAGTGTTACATCCGCTGTGCCTGTAATGACAGTAGGTTCAAATTTAGGATTTCCAAATCGCAAGGAGTATGTAAATCCATACTTGACATGTTGTCTTAAAATCAGAAGAGGAATAGAGCGCTAGTAGGCATGTAATGTATGGAGCCTACGGCAAAATTCGTAACTGTCGTTCCTGTAGAGTTGGCAAATTCAAATACAGTATTGAATCTTAAGGAGGGGGGTATTGTCACGGCAGTTTTTTTTTTTTTTTCATTTTTAGTTTATTTCTTCACCTTGTATTTAAGGACGGGAGAGTTTAATTAAGACAGTATGCCTGTGAAGCCTTGGCCATCTAGGACAAACTCACATGCCTAGTTTTGACATCTGGGCCTGTGTTTGTGTTTGTTATTTGCCTTTTGTGCTAGGTTTATATTTTGCTATCTGTAATGTGTTTGTTGATTGATTATTGATTATTTTTTTTTGTGAACGGTGGTCTGTTAACCTGTGTTAGCTTGCTAGGTAGAGAGGAGTCGGTTGGTGTTCAGTTCCCTTCTCGGCTACAGTCGGTTTGCAGTTAGGGTGGTTAAAGCCAGTCTCTGGTTAATGATTATACTTGTAGTTGGACTTTGTGTCCTAGAGGTAAAATAGTTTTCTATGTGTCTATGCTAATATTGTAACTTTCTATACCTCTCAGTCGGTAGGGGTTAGTTGCATTTCTGTTCTTATGTGTGGTGCTTGCAGTCATCAGTGTACAGCACAATGTGTCCTATGTATCCTTCTTTAGTCCAAGGCATGCACACCTATTGTTGACTAGCCTGGTTAGGTTGATTGTATATAATAAGTAAATAACTATAAGGCATGGATATTTATATATCAGGGCTTGTTGTTTGTGTGCAACAGCTCAGACCCATATTAGGGTGCTTTTTGCGTGTAAACATACTTCGGAAATTCTTCTTCCTCCGATCTTACAAGAAAAAGCATAATCATGTTTGTAGACATATGACGTAACCAATGATGTAAAAATGATTTACATCATTTTTTGGTGGTTATCGTGCGTTGTTGAAGAGGGGAGAAAAAATGGACATGCCTTGTGTCCAGCCTGGCATTGGATTTGTTGTTG
>JADBJO010001180.1:462500-473189 GCA_016801955.1 Conus betulinus
TGAATATAAGTGTGGTAGATCAGATGGTGCAGGTGTGATGGACAGTGAACCTATTCTGTACCTTCTCTGATATGAATAGCCGTGTTGTTTTTTTGTTTTGAATCAGAAACTCTGTTATGTACTGGAGGGTAGTAAAAATGAGATACCTTTGGTAATTTGAATTTGCATTCATTTAGAGATTGCAAAACCAATATATGATAGCTATGATCTGCTAGATGTTGAATTAACCACGCTTCATTTGTCAGTGCCGATCTGGCATTCCACTGTAAAATTTCCCTTGATTTATCAGGCATGACACTGAGGAAAATCAACAATTCAACTTAGTATAAAAAATCAAGAAAGGAAATAATGTTCCAAATTGAACACAAAGATGGGAAGGATGAAAGGAATATGAATACGTTTGAATGTCTATTGATTAAAGTAGGCCCTGAAGCTTTATAACATGAGAGAGAGAGAGAGAGAGAGAGAGAGAGAGAGAGAGAGAGAGAGAGAGAGAGAGAGAGAGAGAGAGAGAGAGAGAGAGAGAGAGAGAGAGAAATAATCATCAAGATAACGATGATTTCCAACAGTTCAAAATGAAATCAGTCAGACAAGATCGTACCTGAGCTGAAATTAGAACAAATCTACTTTCTTGTAATTCCTTGTACAATGTTCTATCCAGCCAGATCTTGACATAGCGCCAGTTTCTAAGGGCATCGTAATAGTTCCACCACGTGCCTCTGTCTTACAGAAAAGGTAGATCACTATGCCTTGGGTAGGATGAAAAAAAACCGGGGTGGATGCAGACACGGATTCAAGATGGCGGACATAGGCAAAGCCTAAACTTAGATCCTGCTGAAATTAGACGAATCTACGTAAAACATCACAAGAACTACTAGGTCCAGAAATCTGGGAGGACGCCAAAACAACCGGACTCTCAAAGAGGAACCCAGTACCAACAAGAACTATGAAGAAAAGCTATGTCTGCGAAAAGTTTTGGAGCGGGCTGCACGACAAGCTAACGGCTCCCAGACTGTCAGCGACGGAGAAAGTCAGACTGAAGATCCACCCTGTGACACAGTAAGTGAGATCAGACAGTTAAAAGACATGATTCAGAACTTATGTGAGAAAGTTGCTTCACTTGAAAAAACTGTAAATGAACAAAAGCATGTCATCGCAAATCTCGGTGAAAGTCCAGACCTGAACGGGGGACAAAACGCCAGCTCCGAACTATCGTAGGCAACTCGATGACGCCAGCTCAGTTCACGAACTATCGTAGGCCTACCCACGCTGATGCAACAAGGTCAGTTCCACTTCCCCCCCCCCCCCCCCCCCCCCCCCCCCCCCCCCAAACCCCCCAAAGAAAACCCCCCCCCCACCCCCCAAAGTCCAAAATCACCACCACCAACAGATTCGGGGCTGGTGGAACCTAAACACAGAAAAAAAAAAAAAAAAATTGTTAAGAACGTAACTAGTAATGACGTCAAAGCAGTACAAACGTAAAAACAAAGAAAAGAAAAGAAGCGAAATGAACACAGGACGTTCCTCTGGTCGTGCTTCTGCACGACTCGGTGTTGAAAGGAATAGAGAGAGAGAGACTGAGTTGTCTTATGGTTTTCAAACGATATCAAAGAAAACTTACAATGTCAAAGACCTGGAACCGACAATTAATGCAACTCTAACCACCCTGCAAAGACCAATGGATGCTGTTGTTGTTCACTGTGGAATTAATGACATTAAAAATAAAGATCCAGCCCTCTGCAGTGCAGACATTGCCAAAACGGAAAAAAAGTATTGCCACCCGAAACCCAGAAGCGGAAATAATCATTAGCAAAATCGCCCCGGTCAGGAATTCAGAGCTGGAAATAAAACGAGACATGTTTTAAAGCTCTGACGACCTCTGAGCTCTTCGGTGTTTCCAGAGTGTCTTTCATCAACCATGGCAATCTCCACCTCAACGCCAGGACGCTGAAAGACGACATCCATCCGACCCGGAGGAGCCAGTACGCTCGCCGGCAACCTGGGAAAGTACCTCCGACGGCTGCGCTGGAAGACACCGAGGAAGACAGCAAGGCGCATCGTGCGTGTGTGTGTGTGTGTGTGTGTGTGTGTGTGCAAAATAATTACATTGTTTGAGAAATTCTGGAACCGGTTTCGTTTACCCCTTTCTCAAATCCATATTGTCCTCCTTTGCCGTTTTGAGCCCGACATCCTACTGTTCCTGTTTCTGCTATCAGGACTTATAGTCACAGGTAGGTCACCTGACGCTTCCAGTCACAGGGTACTTAACCTGACACTTCCAGTCACAGGGTACTTAACCTGACGCTTCCAGTCACAGGGTACTTAACCTGACACTTCCGGTCACAGGGTAGGTCACCTGACGCTTCCAGTCACAGGGCACTTCACTTGACGCTTCCAGTCACAGGGTAGGTCACCTGACGCTTCCGGTCACAGGGTTTTTCATCTGACGCTTCCGGTCACAGGGCAGGTCACCTGACGCTTCCAGTCACAGGGCACTTCACCTGACGCTTCCAGTCACAGGGTACTTCACCTGACGCTTCCAGTCACAGGGTACTTCACCTGACGCTTCCGGTCACAGGGCACTTCACCTGACGCTTCCGGTTACAGGGTAGGTCACCTGACGCTTCCGGTCACAGGGTAGGTCACCTGACGCTTCCGGTCACAGGGTAGTTCACCTGACGCTTCCGGTCACAGGGTAGGTCACCTGACGCTTCCGGTCACAGGAGAGTTCACCTGACGCTTCCGGTCACAGGGTAGGTCACCTGACGCTTCCAGTCACAGGGTAGTTCACATGACGCTTCCGGTCACAGGGTAGTTCACATGACGCTTCCAGTCACAGGGTAGTTCAGCTGTCGCCGATCCCATGGCCACTAAATTAAAACGGATTCTAACAGCTCTGAATAACTCATAAACTTTCACTACAACCTGCTGGCTGTCTCCATGGAGCCAGGAACCAACCAGAAAACCTGCAAAATTGCAGAGAGAGAGAGAGAGAGAGAGAGAGAGAGAGAGAGAGAGAGAGAGAGAGAGAGAGAGAGGAAGCATTTCATTGTTTTTACTTATTGATTGAAAGATCTTCAGATTTGATTATTCATTCATCTAATTATATCTAAAGGGTATTGCATTGATGATGTGCGATGAAAGAAACACTTATTGACGTTCATCACAGACTAGCGGTGGCCCCAGCGTGGTAACCGTAATTTGATGCCCGTGGGTGTGTCGGTATGGGTAGATGATTGGAGAGAATGAGGTGGTTGTCTTGTTCGCGATCCACAAGTGTGAGACTGAGATGGTGGTGGTATTTAATGGAAAGCGTGATTGCGTGTGACATTTGCTCTACGTGATATAAAGACGGAACGCTGTGCAGGTGGTGAAGAGCGGTACACTGTCTGTTTATTCATTCTTTTGGCTATAATGTGTGTCTGTGTCTCCCCCTCTCACTTAAAGAAATGTTAATGTACTATAATTTTTGACATATAAAGCTTTCTAATTTTTGTTCTGCCTTTGCATCATCATCATCATCATCATCATCATCATCATCATCATCATCATCATCATCATTCAACACTGATAACTGTCATCTTCTGAACAGCTACTTCCACATATGATGAAACACACACACACACACACACACACACACACACACACACACACACACACGCACGCACGCACGCACGCACGCACGCACGCACACACACACACACACACACACACACACACACACTCACACAAACACATACACATACACACACACGCACACACACACACACACACACACACACACACACACACACACACACACACACACACACACACGAAGATGGCGGACTGAGGAGATTGGTGAACTGTTAACCGTCTGTCAATATCATTCAGTTTCACTGGCTATGATGTCACAACAGTTATAATTAGTGTACTGGAGAATGTATGACTGTTCACTTGACTCACGGATGTAAGTACCGTCACCGATCGACCCTTAGTTGTGTGATAAACTGTTTGAAAATATCTCGATTTTATTTGAACTTGAATTTGTGTTGGATTTTCAACTGATGACACAGGCGCCCAACGTTCTACAATGGTGTTTTTCGTCAATGATGTGCTTATCACAGTATGCTCTATAAGTTTTCAAGTTAAAAATTTCGTGAGCCTATGAACATGTGATCAAAACTCTAGTGACCCCTCCTCGAGGTCAGCAGCGCAACGGAATGGTGTGAGTGTTCTTACCTGTGTAGTTAAAAAAAAAAAAAAAAAAAAACAAAAAACAAACAAACAAAAAAAACCTTGTTCAACGCGTACGCGTGTCATCATGGGTGACATTGCACACACCTTCGGAGACATCCAGCAACAGGCCCATGATATTGAGCCTGAAAGAAAAAAACTTAAAGCAACACTTAATAAAAATCCAGAAGCGTTTTTGGTGTGCTGAAATAGAACTGATCGTCTGGCGTAATGTGCTTTTATATCGATACTCTGCTATTGCCAACGAGTCATTCAAACTGGAATCAAGTGACTATGATGTGCATGAACGTGTTCTTTCTTCATCATCATCCCAGTGGATATCTGAACCATGCGATTCCCTGGCTAAAACAGTCATTCGCGTATACTCCTGCCAGCCCACGTCAAAACGACTGACACTAACTCTGTACTTCAAGTCTAGTTCCAGTGCTGGTACCTTCCTGTGCCAAGGTAAAGACTGTAGACAGTGGGACACAGAGGAATGTGAGGTCATCAGACATCTTGTGCAATCCTACCTAACCAACGGAGACGTGGGTCTGTCTGACAAAGGCATTGCTCAGCATTCCGCTGACCTTCATAGAGTCTGTGTCCGATCCTCAGTTTAAGTCTCCAGGAATGGCAGTCACCTCAATGAAGATTTTCGACAGTGACAAAGACTTACCCATTAGTACTTCTCTATGTCTCTCCCCTCTGCGTCTCCCAAGACAAAACTGTTCACTCTAAAGATTTTGTGCTCCTCCCTCCTACCCCTCAGCCGAGTACCCAGCAGTCCACTGATGTCTGCGTCGAGCCATCGTCCGAACCGGAAGTAGACCATTCAGCAACCCCTCACACAGCAAATTCTGACACTGACGTTGAGTAGTTAATCCTAAAGTCACCAAACTGCTCACCATACGCAGTTTGGAGCTGAAGGTCAGTGGTCATCTTGTTCCCTGAGGGGTGAATCCCAAGTCCCTTCAACTCCTGTGCGGACAAAGAAACTGGGTCACTCACAAAGACTCCGCAAGCTCGGCAGACGTACTTTGTGTGTCACCCCAAGTCAAAGAAGGACCCTAGGAGAAAACGACATCCCTGACGTATTACGCTGGGCGGTTTCAACAGCTTCAAGACACAGTGTCCGACCTCCAGCTATCGTTCTCTGAACTGCAGAGTTCTGTGTCGGGGCAAATTGAAGACGCCAAGGTGTGTGCCAAAAATGAACTAAAAACACATCTTGCTTCCAACACTGACCTGCTTCACACACTGATTGACTCTCTTCACTCCAATATTACTGAGCTGGACAAGCAGGTAGACATACTCAAAAAAAGAGAATCACTCGCTCAAAACTCGAATTGGAAATGTCTTTTCTGATGTGAAAAAAAAAAACAAACTGGATTACGTGATGCTAGCACACAGTGTGGTGAAGGGAATGTTCAAAGTAGCACGGTTTCCACCACCTCCCGCACCACCACATCACCAACATTCAAACATGAATCTGTACAAACTTTTCTGGCCCCACAGGAAATATTACAGAACCGTGCTGCCCCTAGTGACGATAATCCGGATCAACCATCTCAGCCCCAAGGACAGCTAGACCACCAGGATCCCTCTCAACAGCACAGCTACTCCACCCAGACATCTGAGCCATCTAGTTATGTTATTAAGGAAAGGGAGATTATATCTGAACCCCTAGACAACAGTATGCACACAAAGCCAAACTCTAGTGTTACTTCAAATCAGCCAGAAGCAAATGATAGAAATATAAACAGCAAACAACGCGTGCAGGACATTCTGTCAACACGTTCAGTATCTGAGAGAACTTCGGTTCTACTTATTGGCGACTCTGTCATTAGAAACATTGACCTACGCAGAATAGCATCAAGACAAGACATTGTATCCAAAATTTGTGTCTCAGGTATGTCTACTAGCGATTTGTTTTACTGGCTACATAATCACAACGTTTTTTTCCAGATCTCAAAGTGTTGATCATCCATGTAGGTGTCAATGACTGTAGGACTACCGGAGAAGTCTCTAAAGAAACTTGGTGTGATTTCATTCACCTAGCCACTCAGGTTTTTCCAAATGCCAAAGTAGTCCTTAGTTCCATAATACCAGCTAGAGGCAAACACCACCTCAATACCATTATTTTACCATCAAATCTCAATATGCAAACAGCTTGTGAAATGCTGAAAGCTGACTTTGTTGACAACTACACGACATTCACAACCACTGCAGGAAAACCTAAACTTGTCCTGTACAGAAATCGTATTCACCCCAGCGAAGCAGGTACAGCCAAACTGGCAATTAATTTCAAGAAGATCTTTCTTTCGCTCTCAACGTGATTTTAATTTCAGACGGAAAGTACCTGTGCATTCTCAGTTCAACTACACCAGCTCCAACCGTTCTGTAAATAACATGTATTCCTCTCAGAATCAACAAAACAGTTCCCAGGTTTACAGCCAACAAAGCAATGCACCATCTGCCGATTATCCGCCAATAGAGTCCATGAATCATTATCCAACTCTTTTTCATAGAGACAACCCACTGCCACAACAAACTTCAAGCGCGTCTGATCGTGCCCCCCGACCTTCGACCTCCCTTCCCCCCTCTTCCCTGTATAACAGAGGTCAGGCGATTCATGTTCCGCCGCCCTATCCCCCTAGTCAGGCAATGAACCCTGTTGCTCCGGTTCCCAATGGAAGGTTTTATGACCTAGTGGGCAATCATAATAATGTCCCTATGACACAAACACCACCCACTAATCCATATAATCAATTTCTGTTCAATTTGATGGCATACATGAACAGTCAACAAATGCAACCGCGCCACCTTGCTAGTTGAGTGTGTGTGTGTGTGTGTGTGTGTGTGTGTGTGTGTGTGTGTGTGTGTGTGTGTGTGTGTGCTATTACCCAAGTGTTGCACCTGCCGGCTTTGATGGAAGTCACTGCAGTGTTATTACAAAATAATTAATACTTGATTCTGATTGTATGCATATGTCATTCTTGTCTCCTTGTTCATTCGCATTTTCGATCTACCATTTTCATCAATCTTTGCTTTTCGTTCTTTTGGCCGTAAAGATTGATTTTGTAGCCTACAAACCTTGTTAACAGTGTCTTCTTGATAAAACGTTTCATGTTATTTTTCCTTGATGTACGTTGTTAATTTGTCTCATATTGATAAAAGTTAATAGACATAATCTGTCTTGGTTTTTCGTTAAACAGTTTACTGTTTGTGGCTATATTGTGTATATTTAACTACCCATCACTTTGTAATAAGAAGTACTTTGTGCATAGGCCAGTGGTTTGTGTAATGAATGTTAAAGTGGTAATATAATGCCTTCTACGTTAAATACATGGCCCTCACACGAGGGGTTTCGTGTTGGATATCTAAATATTAAGTGCCAGAAATAAGACCGATGATATTGCTACACAATTTTACACAACAATGGAAATAACTTTCATGTTTTTTGTATAGCTGAATCCAGATTAACGGATATGATACCTGATTCCGATATGTACATGCCGAATTATGACACAATCCGACTTGATCCATTTGCACCAAAATCAACAGGATTACTTTTATATTGTGCAAATTCAGTAAGATTTAAAGACTGTCACATTTAGAGAATTATGGCATTGAATCTGTTTGGATAGAAATAAGTCTTAAACATTGTAAACCGATTATTATAGGATTTCTATAGAGAAACCCAGCCGAAACAACTGACTGGTATGATAAGTTTAATTTGATGATGGATTCTGCTATCTTAGCATCTAAAGAATTGATTGTTTTGGGTGACTTTAATATTGATTTGACAATACCAGGAACAGAATGGAGTCGCAGTTATTCAATGTATGGATTAGAACAAATCATCGATCGACCAACACGCATTACTGAACACTCGGTAAACTTTAATGGATCATGTTTACGTCACCTCAAGAGCAAATATTGTGGAAGTATGTTCTGTTCAAATCGGATGCAGTGATCATTCATCTGTTTTTTTTACATGGATGAAGAAAGTGTAAAAAAATTCCTAAGCTGGGACATAAGGAAATCCTTTACAGATCTTTCACACATTTTGACAAAAATGCATTTCTTGATGATTTACTTTCCTCGGGCTTAGATTATGTTTACCAGATAAGAAACCCTGATGAAGCAGTCAATTACTGGTATACATTTTCAGTTCAATATATGAGAAACATGCTCCCTTTGTTAGAAAACGAGTAAAAAACATACTATGAAACCCCCGTGGTTGACGAAGGAAATAGACAATGATATACATAAAAGAGATCATTTACTCAAGTCAAAGGACAAAGAAAAATTTAGAAAACAAAGAAACCAAGTGAAACCAAAAGCGAAAAAAAAAAAAAAATATTTTCAAGATTTGTTATTCTCTTCTCAGAATTCAAAATCGATCTGGAAAGGCTATTAATCTTTTAAACTAATGGTAAATCGAACTCCAAAGTTAAGAATCCAATAAAGGATATTTCACCGGAAGATTTGAACTTTCATTTTGCAAATGTTGCTGAGGACATAATAGTAAATGATAATACAAATCAAAATGATTACGTGAACTAAAGCAATATTGCTGTTCTAAAAACATCTCCTCAACTTTCACTATACCGTCAATTTCAGTAAATGAAGTGTGTTATGGGCTAATGTGTCTAAAACAATCTGGAACAAGAGGTTTAGATGGAATTGATGGAAGGATACTGAAAATTGCCTCATCTGCTATCGCTGATACACTCACCTATATTTACAACTTGTGCATTGATAAAAACCAATTTCCCTCTTATTTCAAACAAGCCAAAGTCATACCTTTGTACAAAAATGGTGATTCCACCAATCCGTCTAACTATAGACCTATTTCAATATTACCCATTTTGTCAAAACCACTTGAAAGACATATTCAAAGACAATTATATTCTCACTTTAAGCATTATGATTTGATTCATGAAAATCAGTCAGGCTTTAGAGAAAATCACTCCTGCCATACGTCTCTTATACAGCTTACTGATTATTGCCTGTCAAATATAAATATAACGAATTTACTGGAATCCTTTTTGTCGACTTTGCTAAAGCCTTTGATGTTATATAAACCATTCCCTTCTCATGAAAAAAAAAAAACTTGCACACTATAAGCTATCGAACCAGGCCATAGACTTCATTAGATCTTTTCTTACTGATCGTCAACAACTTGTTGAAATTTGTAGCAGACGGTCAGAATTACTCAATTTGGAATTTGGTGTTCCACAGGGATCAGTATTAGGACCTCTCCTATTCTCTATTTACATAAATGATTTGCCTTTATACATAGACTGTGATTGTGAAATGTTTGCTGATGACACACTTCATTACAGTTTAGCAGTGATAATCCTATGATTCTAGTAAAAAACTTCAGAACAACATCGACAGATTGATTAAATGGACAGAAATGAACCACATGTCCCTGAATGCAAATAAAACGAAATGTATGTATGTGACTACACGGCAAAAAAAAAGCAGAAAATGAGGTCCCCGTTCACAGCGCTATATGTCAATGACCAAAGGATTGAGGAGGTAACATCTCATAAAGTACTAGGGGCTATCATTGATAATGATTTAACGTGGTACGACCATATTACTGACCTTGGAAAACGTCTTTCAAAAAGGATTTATCAATTATCAAAAAAAAAACATTTTCTGAATCTCCAGTCAAGGAAATTATTTTTTCATGCACATATTTTATCTCTCATTGATTATGCGTCTACGTTTATGGGATAATTCTAGTGAAACAATTTTGAAACAAATCAATCGTTTACATAAGAGAGCTATAAAGTTGGTGCAATTAAAATCTAATTCCTTGACAGGTGATGACTATAAAAAGTTAGATATTCTTCCATTCAAAGAGAGACTCTTTTTCAATAAATGTTTATGCATGTATAAAGTAGTTAAGGGAATAGCTCCAAAGAAAATTATCCGAAACTTTGCAAATAATGAAAATAGACATGTTCACAAACTTTCGTTCCTAGACCCCGTAACAATCTTTACAAATCTAGCTTCATATATTCTGGAGAATTTATCTTCTTCTTTAAAAACATGTCCTTCTAAACTACTGTTTAAAAAAGCACTGAAAAATATTTGATGGACAAATCATAAAGTAATTTATGATTATTTATATTGTTGCAGATTCTCTCTCTCTCTCTCTCTCTCTCTCTCTCTCTCTCTCTCTCTCTCTCTCTCTCTCTCTGACTGTCTCTCTCTCTCGCTCTGCCTCTCTGTCACCCTCCCCCTCTCCTCTCAAATGTCTTTATTGCCATGCCTGATATGTTGTTGTCCATTGTCCGTCAAAATATTGATTAATGGTTGTTAATTGTTTCATTGTTTTTTCATTCATTGTATATTTCTGATTTCTACATTTGCATTGCTTCGCGTTTCTGTTTTTTTCACTATTGTAATTGATATTTATGCTTTTTTTGTGAGGGCAGGATGAAAAAAAGC
>JADBJO010001181.1:0-23793 GCA_016801955.1 Conus betulinus
TATCTAGAATTCACACACACACACACTAGACACACACGCGCGCGCGCGCGCACACACACCCACACAGACACTCACGTACATACACGCACGCACGAGCGCGCGCGCGCGCGCGCACACACACACACACACACACACACACACACACACACACACACTTATTAACAATTCGTATAACACCCACATTTAGAAAGGTCATATCTGGTTGTTCAACGCTGTTGAAGTTTATGGAAGAAGAAGAGAGGAGGAGGAGGAGGAGAAGAGAGGGGGGTGGGGGGTGGGGAGGGGGGGGGGGGGGGGGGTGGGGGGGGGGAGGAAGAGGAGGAAGAAAAAAAGAAGAAGAAGAAAGAACAAGTTTGCCTGTTCCACGTTCCTATGTCAGATGAGGCAGACAACATGAAGGACATGCTGCTCTCAGTTGTCAAAATCTATTCAGCTGAACACAACAGCTTGCTGCCCACTTTGTTTATCGTGTCCGCTGGTCATTTTCCACTGATGGGAACACTTGCACAAGTTGCCTCCAAAGGGAAATAATCTTCAAAAGATATAGAGTCTAGCTGCTTTTGTGTTTTTAAGACGGATCACTATACCAAAATATGCTATAAAGCATTCAGAACAAAACAAAAAGCGAGCATACAAGTGCACAACGGGATGAGACAGAACTTTAAAAACACATTTTCCTATGAGGACATTTTTTTCTTAAAGTCTTTGTCACACGTTTCTTCGCATATTACTGTTTGCAGGAAAAATTCACAAAGAATAAAATCAAATGAAACAGAAGACAGAACAAGGGTATCGTCTTCTGTTTCATTAAAAAAAAAAAAAATGAAATGTATGAAATAAACTTAATCAATGTACAGAAAATGTGCTCGAGTATACTAGTCTAATTAATTAATTGAAATGAAAATAAAAACCATGTAAGCTCACACGCACGCACACGCATTCATACATACACATGCACGCAAAGCCAACTCACCCCGACAGTTGCCATCAGTGCCCAAACAAGGTAACAAAACCTCATCTGTTTTTTTCCCCTCGCCCAAGCGGGCGAGTTCGTGTATCGGAAAAGAATCACAGCCGATTCAAGATAATCAATAACCCGCCACAGATGCACTTCAAAACTTCCAAAAGTTAAACGAAAAGAACTTTCCTACTTATGCAACCTGTCGTCTTGCTTATTAATTCCGAAATCGAAACACTGCAGACGACAAACGAAAACTGGAAAGCAGGCAGGCTCTGCCTGAGTCGACTGCACGGGGCATGTGGTATCTAGGAAAGACAGAACCGCCGAGCCCAGTAGTATGGTACACCAAAAATATCAAAAGCAGGCAGTGAGGTTTATGTGATCGTGTTAAGGGAAAGTTGGAAGCCTGTGGTGTACACCATACAAAACCTCAAACGACAGAGTCTTGTCCATCGCCACGACATGTTTAAGCGTCTTTTTAACTTAAGACAATGTATAAGACGGGCATGAACTACAGCTGGTTTTACATTTTCAGCTGATGAAACTCAAAATGTGTTTTTGACGACCCTTACGATTGTTTTAGGCTGTTTAATTGATTGTTTGATTAACTGATTGATTGTATGATTGATTGATTGATTTTGGTCACTCTACAATCTGATACAATTCGAATGATGAAAATTCGTGGCTTCAGAGGCAGAATTGTGTCATAAATCGTCCAGTACAGCAAGACACCCAACTCCTGGAGAAGGTCCAGAGGAGAGCACCGAGATACGCCCGTAACAATTTCCACGACAGGACCCCAGGCGCCGGGACACGGTTGCTTGAGTACCTCAAGTGGGACAGCCTTGAAGAGCGCCGGCACCATCACAGGCTTATGATGCGTTTACCGTATCCACAATGGATTGTTAGACCTCAGCCCCACCACATTCTACTGCCCTTCAAACAAACGGACTAGAGGCGCACAGAAAATTCACCAGGAGCGGGTTACCCATCCAGTTCTGTATGACTCCTTTTTGCCCCGCACCATCAGGGAATGGAACCAGCTACCAACCCCCACCACGTCGGCACCCTCACTGGAGGCGTTCAGGAGTCCCCACTACCTGCAGCCACCCCCAGTCTCCCCCCTGAACCCTCCCATCAACCTATGTACATAGTTTTAAAATCAGTTCGTTTTTAAACCAACCAAGCCGGGGACACCGCAAAGCGACAACGACACAACGCAGAGCCTACTATGCCAAAACGGCCCGGCTCTATAACTGGAAGAAGAAGTCCTTCGTCAACATCGCATTTTTGATTGGAGCACCTTAGAATAACCGTTCCCTTCTCCCTTCTCCTTACCTCTTCCTCTGTGTGGGACAGGTTGTTGTTGTTGTTGTTGTTGTTTTCACTTTCGTTGTCGCTGCCAGAGATCGACCGCCTTTCTCCTCCATCTCCCCCTTCACCTTCATCCCTACTACACTATGTTCTGAGCTCGGTCATCAGTTGGGCATCTAGAATGCTAAATATTATACTAACGATGGAACGAACCAATCGAATCGGTTCAAAGTTTATATTTGATTTCAAACAAACAAACAAACAACAAACAAACAAAGAGCAGATCTCAATATGAGTTTTATTTCACCTCAGCCGACTTCACGGGGTGACAGAATTATTAAAACTTTAAAAACCCACTTTTGTTTACGAAGGAGGAACCATACATGATGCTGGTGGTGGTTCCAGAGATTTCACGCATGAAACGGTCGGATTATAGGCCTAGGGAAGTGGTCAAGAGCTGTGCATGTCACAGGCCGCTGACATAACAGGCAACCGATACCATTCATACGTCCTTGAGATCGATAGTTATGAAAAGAAAGAAAAGATAGTTATATGTAAGCACCTGGTGTCCGTGCAGGCGTGTGTGCGTGCGTACCTGCGCGCGCGCGCGCGCGCGCGCGCGCGCGCGCGCGTGTGTGTGTGTGTGTGTGTGTGTGTGAGACAGAGAGAGAGAGAGAGAGAGTATGTGTGTGTGTGCGTGCGTGCGTGCGTGCGTGTGTGCGTGCGTGTGTGAGTGAGTGAGTGAGTGAGTGAGTGAGTGAGTGAAAGAGAGAGAGAGAGAAAGAGAGAGAATGTGTGTGTGTGTGTGTGTGTGTGTGTGTGTGTGTGTGTGTGTGTGTGTGTGTGTGTTAACGAGAGAAAGGTTGAGAGACAGGCGGACGGGAAGAGTTGTGTGTAAGAGTATGTACAAGTGTGCGCGCGCGCGCGCGCGCGCGCGTGTGTGTGTGTGTGTGTGTGTGTGTGTGTGTGTGTGTGTGTGTGTGTGTGTGTGTGTGTGTGTGTGTGCGCGCGAGCGCGCGCGCGCGTGCGCGTATGTATGACAACAGAAAGCGATAAAACAAAGAGAGAAAAGAGAGTGAAGGAGAGATACACAACGCCTAACAAGTAACTGATTTTGTTAACTTTCAAGCGCCTGTGAAGAGGTTTTTTTTTCAACTCTGGACCACCAAAACCGAGCAGCGGAAATCATTTTTTTGTTTTTTTTCCGCTTTTTTTTTTTTTCAGATGAAGAGGACAGTGTGAAGCACAAAAAAAATGAAGAGGTGGATTTATTGCCTTAGGGAAAAAAAAAAAAAGAAAAAGGTAAAAAAAAAGAAAAAAAAGAAAAAAAAGGTGAAAAAAAAACCCTACCACCTTAGGTGCTCCATTGATCCGAGAGCTGACGCCACAAAGAAAAAAAACAAAAAAAAAAAAACCTCTGGACCACCAGGCAGTCGCCTGTTTCCATCAAAGTGCCGGTTCCGTGGACTGACCTCTCATCAGTCCGTCCTGCTGCAGAGAAATGACTGGGTTGCATTCACCCATGACTTTTAGTTTTCCTTTTAAAATGTTTGGATGAACTTTCCACTGTGGGTTGTGTTGACCTTTTTGCCACGTTCTGCTTGGTGCAGTCGCCCTCTGCGTCCCCACCATCAGCACTGCGTTAGCTCATTACTTTCTACTGCCTTCCTTATCCGGCTGCGGTCACCCACTAATTTCACCGCATTCCCTTCTGGCCTTCCTTCACCCACTAGTTTTTTCTTTTTTTTTTTTTTTTTGACTTCCGATGCGCTCCCTGGTGATTGCCATATTCCTCCATGCCTGCGGGACGTGGACTCTGACAGCTGACCCTGAGAGAAGGCTTTGGGCATCAGAGTTGACATGCCTCTGCATGAGTTTTAGCATCTCATTGGAGGTCCAGAACCAGAGCGAGGCATGCTTTTGGACCATACGTATCAAGACCAACAGGACTTGCCAGAACCATCCTACAAGGAACAGTGCCAGGAGGCAGAAGGAGAGGAAGACAGAGAAAGAGACGGGAGGACCACATCAGTGCATGGACTGGCCTCACACTCAGCAACTGCCTAAGAGCTGTCTGAGAACCGGAAGGAAGCTGGTTGCGAAGTCTTCTGTGGTGCCACAAACGTCTTCAAGACTATGGGATGGGTGACAGGTGATAGCTAATTCTGGGCTGTGTTAGCCCACTGCTTTTGCTGCCTTCTGTCCAGGGCTCTGCTACTCCACCCCATTTTTACCTTCTTTTGTCAAGGATTACTTCTACCCTCTACTTTTTACTGTCTTCCATTTACAGCTGTGTTCATCCACTATTTCATCACACACACGCACACACACACACACACATACACACACACATATGTGTGTGTGTGTGTGTGTGTGTGTGTGTGTGTGTGTGTGTGTGTGTGTGTGTGTGTGTGTGTTTACTGCATTCTACTATGGGCTGTGTTCACTTATTACTTTTTACCACCTGTTATTCTAGGCTATATTCATCCACCCTTTTTTTTTCTTTTTTTTTTTTTCCACTACATTCCACCCTGGGCTGTGTTCACCCACTACTTTATCCCCATCTTTGATCTGGGCTGTGTTCACCCACTACTTTATCTCCATCTTTGATCTGGGCTGTTATCCCCATCTTTGATCTGGGCTGTGTTCACCCACTACTTTATCCCTACCTTTGATCTGGGCTGTGTTCACCCACTACTTTATCCCCATCTTTGATCTGGGCTGTGTTCACCCACTACTTTATCCCCATCTTTGATCTGAGCTGTGTTCACCCACTACTTTATCTCCATCTTTGATCTGGGCTGTGTTCACCCACTACTTTATCCCCATCTTTGATCTGAGCTGTGTTCACCCACTACTTTATCTCCATCTTTGATCTGGGCTGTGTTCACCCACTACTTTATCTCCATCTTTGATCTGAGCTGTGTTCACCCACTACTTTATCTCCATCTTTGATCTGGGGCTGTGTTCACCCACTACTTTATCCCATCTTTGATCTGAGCTGTGTTCACCCAGTACTTTATCCCCATCTTTGATCTGGGCTGTGTTCACCCACTACTTTATCCCTGATCTGAGCTGTGTTCACCCACTACTTTATCTCCATCTTTGATCTGAGCTGTGTTCACCCACTACTTTATCCCCATCTTTGATCTGAGCTGTGTTCACCCACTACTTTATCTCCATCTTTGATCTGGGCTGTGTTCACCCACTACTTTATCTCCATCTTTGATCTGGGCTGTGTTCACCCACTACTTTATCCCCATCTTTGATCTGAGCTGTGTTCACCCACTACTTTATCTCCATCTTTGATCTGGGCTGTGTTCACCCACTACTTTATCTCCATCTTTGATCTGAGCTGTGTTCACCCACTACTTTATCTCCATCTTTGATCTGGGCTGTGTTCACCCACTACTTTATCCCCATCTTTGATCTGAGCTGTGTTCACCCACTACTTTATCTCCATCTTTGATCTGGGCTGTGTTCACCCCCACTACTTTATCTCCATCTTTGATCTGAGCTGTGTTCACCCACTACTTTTTATCCCCATCTTTGATCTGAGCTGTGTTCACCCACTACTTTATCTCCATCTTTGATCTGAGCTGTGTTCACCCACTACTTTATGTCCATCTTTGATCTGAGCTGTGTTCACCCCCAGTACTTTTTGCTAAGTTCCAACATGACTTGTGTTCACCTCATTACTTTATGGACCCCCCACCCTCCACCTCCACCCAGGCATAGACGAGGGGTAAAGTGGACCTAGGTGAGCAGACAGATTTGCCTACCTGTCTAGCCAGTGTGTCACAGATGTCTTGGGCACTGTGTTTTCTACCAGCGAGGTGGGGAAGGTGGGGGGGGGGGGGGGGGGGGGGGGGGGGGGAGCAGGGAGAGGAGCTTGTCTGGCCTTCTCCAATGCCACAGACTAAATCTCTCTCTCTCTCTCTCTCTCTCTCTCTCTCTCTCTCTCTCTCTCTCTCTCTCTCTGTCACACACACACACACACACACACACACACACACACACACACACACACACACACACACACACGCACGCACGCACATATCTTGGCCCAAATAAAGTTGGTCCACACCTAAAACCAGTACAATTGTTTTCTCTCCAGAAAGAGGCAGCTACAGACCAGCAATCAGAAAGTAAAGGGAGTGTGGCTGGGAAAGAAATAGTCAAAAAGGCCTGAAACAAATCCAGAGATGGGCAATGAGATTGTTCACAAAGTGGGAGTGCACTCAAAACAAATCCAGAGATGGGCAATGAGATTGTTTACAAAGTGGGAGTGCACTCAAAAGAAATCCAGAGATGGGCAATGAGATTGTTCACAAAGTGGGAGTGCACTCAAAACAAATCCAGAGATGGGCAATGAGATTGTGTACAAAGTGGGAGTGCACTCAAAACAAAAAATCCAGAGATGGGCAATGAGATTGTTCACAAAGTGGGAGTGCACTCAAAAACAAATCCAGAGATGGGCAATGAGATTGTTTACAAAGTGGGGGTGCACTCAAAAACAAATCCAGAGATGGGCAATGAGATTGTTTACAAAGTGGGAGTGCACTCAAAACAATCCAGAGATGGGCAATGAGATTGTTTACCAAGTGGGAGTGCACTCAAAACAAGCGCTGGCAATTAACAGGGCAGCATGTTCATCATGTGCATGTGTAACACCTCCTTCTTCCACATCCCTCCTCCCTCCTCACCCCCCCTCCCCCCCCCCCTCTCCTCCTCCCCACTTCAAAGTCTACATGTTTTAAAACAACCGATGGAGAGATGGGACGCAGGTTCTGTACAGGCTGCAAAGAAATGTGCTTCAACTTTTGTCATGGACCTCTGGTTACATGGCGTCTGTCAGCTTCATGGCAGCTGGAGATAGTCGGGCTGTCTCTAGCGTGGCGCATCTGTAACACTGTGTATTTTTTTTATATGGCTATGCGTCTCAATGATCGAGGCCTTACCAACTCATGACGCCATCTCGTGTTCCTATTTTACGTCACTTCATTTTCTTGCGCATCACCATACGTAGTCGCGCTTGCTTCATCCTGACCAATAATGCCGTGTTGTTGTGTATCGCCGTAGGTTAGATACGAAGTGTATTGAAGAATAATTCATATCGGCGGGCAACGGTCACATCCAAGCCGATCATAGCCAGCGTTGGTAGTAACCTGCCTGTGGGGGTACGTTCGCCTAAACAGTGTGAGTCATCGATCTGTTTATAAATGATCTCCCTGTAGAATTAAAGAGTACATGTAAAATCTTTTCAGATGACACAAAACTTTGTAGCTCTCCGAAACTGCATAAGGAATTACAAAAGGATATTGAAACATTAGTACAGTGGTCTGATACTTGGAACCTATATTTTAATGCAGAAAAATGTAAAGTAGTAGTAGTAGTAGTAGTAGTAGTAATAATAATAATAATAATAAATAATAATACTTATATAGCGCCTATTCTCGGCTAGAGACCAAGCTCTAAGCGCTTTACAATCAACACTCGTTTACACAACGGGCTGCCTACCTGGGTAGTGCCGACTGAAGAGCTGCCAGCTGGCGCTTCATTCAGTCGTTTCCCATGTCATCCAGTCAGTATCGTTCACTCAGTTTCCTTACTTCCTTCATTCTTTTTCACGCAGGGTGCGTGTTATGTGTAACGTGTCATCCATACCAACGGCCAAACTGGCCCACTCTTCCGAAAGTTGGTGATGGGATTTTACGTGTGTGCAAGATGTTATGCGTGCGTTCACACATGGAACCTAGGTTTATAGTCTCATTCGAAGGACTGTATGGGAAATGGAGTCAGAACCAATGTTTACTCCGAGGGGAAAATCCCCCTGTACCGAAACGCCCCAACGGAGGTTCAAACCCGCAACCCCAGGATCACCAAGATTACGAGTCCGGCGCTCTACCAGTTGAGCTAGTCCGGCTCCCGAGTACTTCATATTGGAAAAAAACAAACCCACAAAAGGATTATATAATGAAAATTGGAGACCAGGAAATAAAAGTATCTGAATGTGAGGAAGAGAAAGACCTAGGTGTGACCTTTGACAAAAAAATTGCTATTTGACAATCACATTGTGAATAGTATAACAAGGCTTACAGAATGATTGGTATAATGAAAAGAACTTTTACATTTATAGAAAAGGACACTTTTTTTTACAATTATATAAGACACTAGTTAGACCTGTTCTTGAATATGGAAACACTGTATGGTATCCAATGCTAGACAATCAGAAGCTCTAGAACAGGTACAAAGAAGAGCAACCAAGATGATTCATAATATAAAAGATTACTCATATCAGGAAAGATTAAGATATCTACAACTTCCAACAGTTAAGGCAAGAAGAATAACAAGAGACTTGATTCAAGCATATAAGATATTTAATGGAATTGATGATGTTGATAGAGCATGCTTTTTTGTACTCCGCAGAAAAATATTTCAAGGAACAGTGAAGATAAGATATTAAAACAATATTCAAGGTCTAATTTGAGAAAATTTACTTTTACTAAGAGAGTAACGAGTTTTTGGGATGAACTAACAGTTAACATCAAACGTGCACTTAGTATTAATGTTTTCAAGAACCTCATAGATAAAATGAAGTATTAACTAAAATAAAATATGAATTTGATGGACAATAGGACTGAGCTAGCCTTCGACTGGACCAACGGTCACGAGAAATAAAAAAAACAACAACAGATATATACATACAGAAGGGGCGTAAAAGCCTAAATAGGCTAAGTTGTTTTTAATACAACGCCCCTGATCCTGATCCTGATCTCTTTGGCAGATGGCAGGTAGATTCCGCTGGAGGGCTGGAACCGTCAACCAGTGTCTGATGGTGTTTTATTTTGATTTCCAGGCGATAAATCCGATGCGAGGAAGCTGGAGTGTACGTCTTAGGTGTCCATGTTAACCCCTTGACTGCCGCTATTTATTTATTTTTTTTTTTTTATCAGTTTTGTACCTCTGTGTGCCGCAGCAAATTTGACTTGTTGCGGTAGGTTCACTAATTTGATCAGTGCTCATTTATTTGTGGAGATATCTCTTAGATTTTTGGCATGTTGTCTTGTTATACCCAGGCCTATAATATCTGCAAATGATATTTGATTTTGTTTATTCTGAGTGTAATAAATAATCTTATAATTCAACTTTTAAAAAAAGTGAATAGTTCTGTTTCAGGTCATGATGGATGGAGGGAGGCCACACTAAGGAGCAGAACAAGTGTGAGCGTGTATGCATGGGACCGTGGGCGTTGATTATTATGCTATCACCAGATTATCAACCACGATCTTCTCTGTGTGTGTGTGTGTGTGTGTGTGTGTGTGTGTGTGTGTGTTGCAGGGTTTTCTAGACTCTGTATCTTGTATTTCATCGTGACCATTCCACATCCGTTTCATTGACTCTTCAAGAACATCGTCGTCTCCTTCATCGTCGTCCACCATCTCTCCTGATCATCAATCGGCGTGGGAGTCAGCGGTCCGAAGAATATCATTTAAATAGTGGAAGAACGTTCTCGTTTAATCGCGTTCAGGTCGTCAATGTTTCTTGGACACTATGTTTTGGTGATCACGCGTAGTGTTGTGACACTAAAAGACTTTATATATCTATATATATATATATATATATATATATATATAACTTAGGGTATTAAATCGTCGTTGCGCACGAGTGATATTTTGTACTGCCTCTGGACTTTTCTTTAACGTCTTTACATTGTAGTTAGAAGCGCCAGTGTTGACATTCATCGGGTGTGTTTTTTAATCATTGAAGAACTTCTCAGTGACTTTCATCGGACTGTTTATCACTCATCTATATTTTCGTTATCAAGATCAAGAACTGTGTTCCTGTTCCATCGTTCTTTGTCATGAAGGCGCCGTGCTGTTGACCCGAACTTCCTCGTTCACTTTCCATCCACGTTCTACGTATCTCCACCTCATCGGGCATCAACTACAAGACCTCATCCGCCGTACGTCTAAGAGAGATAAGTCCGCAGCACATATACGCAACGCACATACCTTCATACACGCACAGCTACACATACGTGTAAGTGGCCTCTTGACTGAGACATCGTTTTAATAGTTGTATTTTCCCTTCCCCAATCATTCATCATTCATCCTTCATGCACATCACCCATTTCATCGTCGTTTTTTTTGTTGTTGTTGTTGTTGTTTTTTATTTTATTTCAATAAGTTTATTTTGAATTGTTCATCCGGTTCCCAAGTCTGAAGGTCTGAAACGGAGCAGAAGGTGAAGGAGTTCCTGTAACATCCGGCTCCTTCCCCTGTAGCGTGACAGCTTCCTCACATCAACACCCACATCCTCTGTTCCCCATTCACACAACCATGCACAGAAAACTCAAACCATGCTTTAATTCCTTTCACTATGACATACCTGTTAATTTGACAAACGTAATTTCATCACACTTCTAATTTGATTACATTGTTTGTTTCTGATTTAATTCTGTTAATTTGACAAACATGATTTCATCAAACTTTCATATTATCGGTATTTCTTCTGATTTGGTTTTGCCATTTGTTTCTGATTTAATTTCATAATTCATTATAAATATAACAAAATGATACTCCCTATCCCAACTAGTTATGTCAGTTTCCTGAAGATAAAACCACGGAATGTCTGCCGTGTGGAGCGGAATATGCAGTGGAGGGTGCGGAGATAACCAGCGAACAATGCTCTGGAGCGCCCATGTCACTGCGAATGCTGCTTTCAAATCTATTTTTCAACATGTTTTTTCACATATGTTTTAAATTCTAGGTGGGAAAAAAAAAACACAAAGAAAACCAGGGAGTGGGGCCACATTGAAAAACAAACAAGGAAACTGGCTGAAAGAGGATAGCCGACATGTTTGAGTGGCCTGTAATCAAAGACAACACTTTACTCCAGACTGTCCTGATTTGAACCGCTCGCTCCTGGGGCCGAATTCTCTCATCTGGAAAACCCTGTCATCTCTCTCCCCATCGACCCCTCCCCAGTAAGCATGAAACAGAGAATTTGATATTTCATCCTCTTTCTCTGTCCCTCTCTCTCCTTCCCCATCAGAATTGAATGGGTACCTGATTCAATTCAGGGAGGTTGAAGGTATCATATGGAGAATGGGTTCCGTCATCTTTAATGCCATGCCTCAGACATGGGATTGCTGATAGGTTTCTTTTTTTTTTTTTTTCACAGCGTCAATGGCCATTGGGCTAAGGTATTTAAAACTTTTTTTTTTAACCCTAACACGAAAGGCCATATTCGGTCATCATATTAAAGAAATGTTCATTACGATTTTCTAAAAGTTTAAAAAGTTTCAAGATTGCTAGGTTCCTATTGTTCTGTTTGCGTATGTGTGATACAAATAGCTAGAAATAGAAGTCCTCGTCTAGACCGAGATGAAAATAGAATTCCTTATTTTAGACCATGGTCAGCTTTAGCACTGGTGTAAAAATCCCAATGAAACAGGCTGACTTTCATAAAGAAATGGAATTGTCTCAACTGACAACAAAGCCACATTGAACCTTTTGAGCAATGATTTATATGGTGATATACATTGCAAGTGATGTTCCCACTCTACGTACACTTTAGGTGCACCTGCTTGGTTCAGGGACAATGTATGCATGTGTGTGTGTGTGTAAGTGCCATTTGTGTGTGTGCCTGCTGTTAGTGTGTGCTATTTTCCTTTTGTTGTTTCCTTGCTTGCTTTTTTTTTTTATAAATCGGATTCCTGTTATACTGTTTAAATACAGAGCCATACCTTTTATGCATTCATTTTTATGGTTTAGAGCTAGTTTAGGAAAATAGTAACTGCATATATACGAAAAGTAACCAAGTTCGACAATACTTTTACCATCGATATTCTCTCTCTCTCTCTCTCTCTCTCTCTCTCTCTCTCTCTCACCTGAAATTCACAAGCCTTGGGGTTTCCCCTGCTGCGGTTTGTGCAGCAGCTCCTTCTCAGAGATGGTTCTAAATACATTTCTCACTGAAGTTCCTACATTGCTGAGCTGACAGCCTTGGTCCTAGCTCTAAAGTTGCTCAAACTCTCTGAAATCGGATGGATACAACAAAGCCTTTGTTTGGATTCCTGGTCATGTCAGTCAGCATTTGAAGCAATGAGGTGGTTGATCGACTTGGTTGATCGTGGCCAGAATGCCACACATGAAGAGTTGATCACATTCTGTGTCCCTCACACTGACCTGAAATGCAAAGCTCAGGCTTACGTCAAAGACCTCCAGCAAGAGGAATGGAATTTTACACAGACAACGAACAAATTCTTCCAAATCTGTGCAAAACCGGAGTTTTCATCAAGCTCTATGGCCTGCCATTAAGGAAAACACAGTCTTGTACTGTTTGCACAGAAGCCACTCCTTTTACACCCACTCTTATCTTTTAAAAGGTGAATAAGCTTCGTGGTGCTTTCCATGTCATGTACCACTCACCATAACAAAATGTTCTTTTATGTGTTGGGGCATACATGATGTCATACTTACATACATTATGTCAGACAAACACACTTTACAGCAGATTCCATGAAAATCTAGTTCACACTTGTCCCGTCTTGTGTGATCTTCGAGTTTCTGGTGGAAATCGGCATTTTTCATCCGATGAGATTTTACAGATGAAAGATTTCAATGAAATTCGAGTGGGCTTTTAGAAAGTCTGTTTTAATGGAGTTGTGCATGTGTGCGAGTGTTTTATTGTTGTTGCTGCATATTTTGAGCTGATTTCAGCGAGGTGACAGCCCTGGTATGTCCGGTTTTGCTGTCAGTGGGGCTGTAAGCAACATTACCTAACCTAGCCATACAGAATCAGATTGTATTCAAGTTGGAGATTTCCACTAGGGGATAAATTTTGTTGTCCATAAAGGAATGTTCATGTAAAAAAATCGTATCTGAATTTGCCCTGCAAACTATTAATCCAAATTTAGCGTGAATCCAAGAAATTCTACAAACCCCAGGTACTCATACACCTAGATTTGACCCATTTTAAGAAACAAGTCTTCTCCACTCTGGTCCCCTTGGCTGGCACTCACTTCTGCCTCAGCTTAAATGTCGTCAAAGCACTGTATTTTGCGTACTCTTACTAGACACATTGATATGCAAAAATACCTATCTGCATGTATGTTATTAATGTACCATCATTGACATTTTTTTACTTTCTTTCCCAAAGATTTTGTTGTGGTGTACATGCATTACAGTTTTCACAATAATTTGCAACTATTAATGATTGATTAGACTACATCAATGCATGCAAATGTCAGTATGTGAAAGATTATGTGTTCATGCAGTCCAAGTGTGTGAGCCAGCACATTGCTCAGACAATATTTGCCTTTGGGGTGAGGTGGAGTGGGGCAAGTAGATTGGTCATATTGTTGCCTTTTGTTCATTTTTTTTGTTTGGCTTTCTACATTAAGTAGATTGGTCATATTGTTGCCTTTTGTTCATTTTTTTTATGTCTGGCTTTCTACATTTTTAACTTTTCTTTCTTGGCTTTATTCCCCTTGAAAATTACCACATACTTGAATCTCTGCTCCATAAAAACATTGTCTACTGTTCCTCATTGCCTTTAAACCAATCTTGCTTCGTGGACAGGAATGTTGAATATGAATTTATGCCCCTGTACTTGAACAAGGCTGTATCATCTATCATTCCATCTCTGGCTTCACTGATGATACTATTTTTGTGACTGAAGTTTCTCATATCTCCTTTCTTCACAGAAGTATTACTTACAAAGTAGAGTGCGTGTGTGTGTGTTTTAGTGTACATTTTCTTTCAAGCTGGTATGAATCATCAGTTTTTGTTATAATCACTTCTATATTGTGTAACAGTGTTAATCCCTGAAGAGACAAGGGTCAGATGGAAAAACGCATTCTTGGTTGCCTACTACCATTGGGGGAATAAAGATTATCAATCTCTCTCTCTTTTACTGTTGTTTAGGGCAAGTGCATAAAATCAACTTCGCCATGAAAAGAATCAAGATGGGAAGGCAGATCATGTTTCTATGACACATTAACAGAGTGAACAACATGTGTTGTTGGAGGGGCCTTGTACAGTCAACAATATTGGGACAACTGCAAGTGCATGTCTGAATTGGCTCCCTTGCCTAGCCAACGTGGCAGGCTGGTGGAATCACTCCACTTCCTGCACTGAATGACTTGCCGCCATCACAGGCCAGCCTTCTGCTTCTCCCATATTTCTGGGACCAGTGCTGTGGGGCTGCATGATCTTTTGAGATGTAGACAACATGCAGGTTGAGGGTCCCTGTCTGGCAATAAGATAGGGTTCCTGCATGGAGCGCTCAAAGTTGTCACTCTGTAAGTGCCAGGACTTTGATGTTACCGATGATGTATGGGATGGTTTTAAAGTGCAGAGATACTGGTTTGGGTCAGTGTCAATGTTGGCCAGGTTTTCAGAAATGCAGACACCAAGTGCATGGGATGTCTCACTTACATAAACCTCGCCTCACAGTTCACAAAACAGCATGCAATACTTCAGGTTTGCTGGATTTTAGTAACCATCTTACTTGCCGTCACAGTGTGCCTGCTGTGATTCCAAGTTGGACAGATGTGCATGTAAGACAGTAAATGCTTCAACTGTGTTGACATGGGCACCAAACATGGTCACTCATGCAATGCCGGTCTACACATTTGGCTGCCATCGCAGATTTTGTTAGAGATTGGGTGCTTCCCAATATATGACTTTGTTAAAGGAACTTGCCTTGTAGTCTTCAAATTGCAGTGAATTCTACTTGAAGCATGTCCCAGAATAACATGGGTGTACAATTCAAATAACTTAAAGGAACCAGACCTAGATTCCCTCCTCCACTTCTGCAAGCTGCACTGGTATTTAGTGAAAATGACAACTCCTGAGTGATTACTTTACACCATACTGGAAGTAGTAAACTGTGTGAGAGGAATCAGAGACATTGCTTTGATGCCCACGTAGTCCAATTTTCAAGAACATCTATTCATGGCTTGGTGGCTGAAAAAACCTGAGAAAGGCTGCCATTCTGGACTGTCGACCCAATGGTTCAGCACAGCCTTGTCAGTTATGTGCTCTACTGGACTCTCAGTAAAGTCAGCTGCAAGAACATTTTGTGTTTCATGATGAAACAGCTAAGAGGGAAAAAAGTCTCTACAAAGCTTCATTCTAAAGTATATATATCATCCAGGACTTGGGGAGTTTTCCTAGTCTTTAAACACTGTCTTATGTGTACTGTTGCTGAATGTCCTGCTCATTGGGCCATTTGGACATCACTGAAGATGTCTGCTTTGTGGTGTATACATGGGTAAGCTTTTGAATCAGATGTATACAAGTATTTATGTCATCAAACTGAATACAGTTATACTGTTTGGAAAGGTGCTTGCCGAGAGTGTGTGTGGAAAGTAACTATCATACAGAACAGTCATACTGTTTAGAAAGGTGCTTGCCGAGAGTGTGTGGAAAGTAACTATCATACAGAACAGTCATACTGTTTAGAAAGGCGCTTGCCAAGCCCATATGTATGCTGTTAAACATCAAACACAAAACATGTTATGTTGTATTGGAAGGTGTATGCATGGCATGTGTGTATAAAAGTGTTAATTAGAGAGGAATTCACTTAACACGAATGTTGGGGACCGAGAGAAATTTGACTGTCTCAAGAAGTGTGCAGAGTTGGAGCAAACGAAGTGTGACTGCAAGAAAGCCAATACAGAAAGCTGATCGCAGTTTGCACTTTCCTGACCCATTTCTTCCCAACAGCTGCATCCACAACAAAGCAAAACCAGGTTAGAAAGCGGCTAATATGAAGTTCAAATCTTAATCTTTACATCTGTTCATTGCAAACTTCAAAAACATCACAAGATAATAGTTACAGAAAGTCTACATGATCAATCACTCAATGACGGAAGGCCTGGTCAGTCCATACAACTTCCAGCCTCCTTTTTAATGATTACCATAGTCGTGGCGCTGGACTCATCGTACTTTCAACCAATATATCATGACAATTTTCTAGACAGGCAAACACTTTCTTTTCCCAATATTTTGTATTCACATAGATCACGACTGTCTGATGACAACAAGTGGAGCAGAGGCCATGATTGTAGTCCTTAAAGCCATTTCAGAGTCAGGAAAAACGCTTTCCACTCCTTGTCGTGCTTCTCTGTCTGACACTTGCCCTGCAAACATGTCTGGTCTGCTTCACGTCTCCAGTTCCTGCAGACAGCTTCGCTCATCTGCTGACACCAGATGTCATTAAAAAACCACATGTCGATGACTCTGCAGAAACACAGAGCACTTTCTCTGGGTGCTTCACACATCTGGAATAGTCTATCACTGGTGGTTACATCCTGTCACTTTCTTTCCAAAGATCCTTTACACTCTTCTTTTCAAATCTGCTCATCCCTCTAGTCTTGAACGATTGTGTGCTTGTGTGTGCATTCTTGTGTTCATACATGACTGCGGTGCTGTTTCACAACTGGGGATTTAGGGCGTGTGCTGGCAGGGAAAGGCTCTCCTTCTGTGAACTGTGTTTCTTCTCTTGGAAGACTTACTGATTAATTCATCATTCTTTTTGTTTCCATAAAATCTTTTTATTCTTGTTTTGCATGCTTTGACATTGCAAAGTGCAGACAGATTCCATCGTGTGTGAGGTGCCACGCTATTTAAATCATTATCATGAACCAATCACAGCACATAAAACAGCAGCCAACATAAAGAAACTAATCAAAAAAAGAGAAAACACTGCTATCATGGCCTCCAATAGCTTGTCTCTGGATACAAGCTGTTTTCTGCAACAATGCCGGAAAATTTGCAACAAATTTTCATGTACTGTACAGTTCAATTACAGCCTGACATGGTGTATTTTCAGGCAACGTCGTATTAGTATAGACAAATGTCAAAATCATTCAGTTTTCTTGGTCATACCAAAAGAAAACAACTTTGTCTTTGCCTCACGTACACTTGGTGAACGTTATAATGCTGTTTATACATCATCTTGTACTGTCTCGCAAAACTTGTAGAGATGACTGGATTGTGTATATGTGAAATGTGTGAAAGCATGCATGTGCTTGACTGAGGAAGTGAGTGAACTCATGAATACAAATGTTTGCTCTGTTGTGTGTAACCGTGCCAAGAAAATGGAGGCAAACTGGAACTGCAAGTTGATCCATTTCATTTCCATCAACTGGTGGCTTAAAAAAAAAAACAAAAAAAAAACTTGCTTTCCAAGGACTAGATCATTAATTCATCCTCACTGACAGTCTGTGTTTATTCATTACACAGAAATGGAAGTGTTGGTGGAAACCTGCAAAATTTGCCTGCACGAAACAAATCATTTATTGTACCATCCAGACTAACCATTTACTGTATGATCCAGACTAACCATTTTATTGTACCATCCAGACCAACCATTTACTGTGTGATCCAGACCAACTGGATTCCACCGTCAATGGGCTGAAAAGGCATCAACCAGTGTGGTGTAAAAGATTTTATGATCAAATCTTAAAATATACTTGTTAAGCATTAATTTCTGTTTTAACATAAGATTTCTCTGTGCAGCTCTGATTAATTGCGTTAGGAATAAAACTTGCCTTGAGATGTAGAAGTTTTAGATTTCCCTGATGGAGCTCCACACGAACAAATTGCTAGTCCTCATCCTTCCCAAAATATCCGTCAAGGCAGAAAACAATGGATTGTGCTAAACTTGGTGATCATATCATTAAAGTTAACAGGAATACAAGGTATAGCTTCATCTCGCCTGTCATTTCCCCCTCCACCCCACAACCCTCCCCCTCCCCAACTCTTTCTCTCGAACTCCATCACAAACTTCTAATCAAGCTTCAACTTCCCAACTTGTGTCAATCATGCTCTTAATATTACTCAATTGTACCGACACTTTACAATAACTGTCCTCCCCTCCCTCTACAAGTCATGCAGACATGTGCGTCCTCTTACCAACTAGTGTCACTCACGTTCTTAATAATACTCGATCGTACTGACACATTACAATAATAATTGTCTCCACTCCCTCTACAAGTCATGCAGACATGTGCGTCCTCTTACCAACTAGTGTCACTCACGTTCTTAATATTACTCAATCGTACTGACACATTACAATAATTGTCCTCCCCTCCCTCTACAAGTCATGCAGACATGTGCGTCCTCTTACCAACTAGTGTCACTCACGTTCGTAATATTACTCAATCGTACTGACACATTACAATAGTTGTTTCCCCTCCCTCTACAAGTCATGCAGACATGTGCGTCCTCTTACCAACTAGTGTCACTCACGTTCTTAATATTACTCATCGTACTGACACTCTACAATAACTGTCTTCCCTCCCTCAACAAATCATGCAGATGTGTGCGTCCTGCCCCTTCATTTTCTTTTAATCAAACATTTTACTTTCTATCATCATCTCCGAAGTTACTTCCTCTTTTCACATTCCAAAAAAAGGAAAATGCGAAAAAAGAAAGGCAAAATAATACAGAAAACAGACAAGAACAATCTGAACATGTAAATTCCATAAATGTACTTCTCAATTCACAATGACTGCCTCGCTCTCTTTACCATTTCTCCATCTCTCTCTCTCTCTCTCTGACAGAAAGGCATGGACTTAAACGCTCAAAATGTCTCTCTCACATCTGAGGTCACTAACAGCGTCTCTCATTCACTCGCTACTCCACATCCTCTCAGGCAGCGCCAGAGTCGTCCCTTAACCGCTTGCAGGCAGACACAGGTTCACATTGACCACACACTCTTACACACAACAAAACACACAGCAATGTATCCAACATATAGCAGCCCATGAACTGACACAGGGACCGTGAATCTCTGATTGTATCTGGGGCTGCTGGTTGATAGTTAGTCCTCTCAGTGAATGTTCACACAGACCGAGCTTGTTGTCTGTACATTGACTTCATTTGGCTGTTGGTTGACAGTTAGTCCTCTCAGTGAATGTGCACACGGACCGTGTGTTGTCTGTACAGTGACTTCATTTGGCGGCTGGTAGGTGGGCGTAGCAGGCAGGGCAGGGGGAACAGTGTCAGACAAGGGGAGGGGATGGCAGGACAGTAAAAGGGTGGGGAAGGTGGGTGTGGAAAGGGAAGTGATGAGGGTGATCACTAGGATGTCTGGCATTGCATGCGGTTCCCCCCGCCGCCCCCTTCCTGTCCTCCTTCGTCAGAAGAGTCACTTTGGTCACTGGAACTGGACACCTCTTCACCTTCCTGCCGCAGCTGAAACATCCGCAGGTCAAGGGTCGCACTGGGTGACTAAGGCAGGCCATGACAGTTTTCACATTCACACAGTTTACAGTCAGTTATTCACAGAGCCCATATCTGGACTGAAAACCTCCGGCAAACGAAACAAACCATGAACGATCTGTAATAAGTTCTTTTAACAAGAGATTATTTACACTCACCGCTTTACACTTGACACTTTTCTCACACTTATCTGTCCAAACAAGTGCCTTGTCTTCACATAGCTAAGAACATCACCATACAATGAGAATCTCCCCCAAAAGAAAACAAATTGGGAGAGCAGGGAGTCCAACCTAACCTGAATTCCTCGAACAGCCAGCAAGAGTGATTGTACTTTGTGAGTTCACAACACTGCGCCATATTCAAACTAGTTCAGTGTTTTGTGGTGGAGGAACATGCCCCTTTAAGCTCTCCAGTTTTTTTCAGACTTCGATGCTCACAGTTATGGATTCCTGTAAATGCCCATTCAAGCTTGCTTTCTCAGAGGAGGGAGAAGCTCTCTTTTTATTTTGTGCTTTTGTTTTTTTATATCACCTCAGAATGGAACTTCTGCCATTACTTCACGTAAATTACAATTGCTTCTTCTTTACACCAACTGACCCCCTTCTTTGCAATGGCATCTTCCAAGCTGGCTTCTAACCCTGCTACCTTAACGCCTCTCATGTCTGTTCTTGCCACAAGTGGTGCCTCTCCTTGTCCAGTATCTTGTACCGGACATTCCCAATTCTCTGCTTGCAACTTGTGCAAGGTTCGGTCATGTATACATAGCATTCAATTCATAATTTTATGTAAAAGACGGTCGTCTGCCAGTTTCTGGTTAGAGAGTTGGCCTCCTCCCCCACCCCTACCCCTTCCATTGTGGTAATGAGGCGAGTGGAGTCAGGCCAGTGTCTCCAGCGCCGTGCTCTCAACCCCCTCAGCACCTCGAAGTGGAAGAGGGGCAGCTGGGGAATTTAATCTGTTGCTGTCTGTAAACTTGTGTCAGCAATGTATCATTTCACTCTTTTCAAATTTTTTTCTTTTGTTTTACTTTTTTACCTCTTCAAATGATGTTTTACTTACGTTACTCACTGTGAAACTGGAATAATGTGCAGACCATAGTTCATATTTACAAACTTGGTTATTTTTTTCTTTTTAAGTAAATGACATGGTTCATAACATCTAAAATGAAACATTTCATCTGAGCTGGAATTGAGCATTTGGTTGTTTTGCTGCTTGAAAAGAATGTGATTTTTAACAACAAATATCATGCCTTATAAGTAACTCCTTAACACTGAGAATGATAATTGTTTGCATGACAATTATTTTCACCAGCAAACTTTCACTTTCAAGTAATGGTGTTGCCCTTATGTTTGGTTTGAATAGTAAAATTACATAATTTCATAGAAAACTTATTTCTGAGTCCAATAAATTCACACAGCATAATCATTCATTACAGAGCAAACATCACGAAAAACAAACAAACTACAAAACACGACAGGAACCTGAAAGTGGCCAGCACACAGGAAAAGGCTCAGGTCAGAGGCCTGATGAAGTCCCATGGCCCTCAGCTTACAGGCTGGACTTAAAAAAACTTGGTTCAGATGGGAACTAGTAACATTTTCTTAGTTATATTCATGTTCTAAGAATACATGAAAGCTGAACAAGAACAAGTTGCAACAGAAGAAGCAAGCAGCACACAGGTCTGGCTGACCCACTGACCCTTCTGCGTGCAGAGCGCCGGAAGTGGTGCATGATGAACCACAACATCTGGCCGTCAATCATCTCTGGCTCATGGTAACGGTCCTCTCCTTCTCCCGCTCACGCCGTTCTTGCGTTTTTGCTGGTAGAGCACAAATCAAAATGGCAATCCAGTAAAATCATCATTTTGCTACTGGCACAAACCAGGCAGTGAGTTAATCACAAAGGCATCTGCTATCTGGTTACAAGACAAATATATGTTGCTATCCCTTGTAGTTATAACTATCACAACCAAAATGACAAAATCACTTCATAATCACAATGCATGTAGTTTCTGATACAACACCACACGGACAACCCATATGTTTCAGAAATACGTACACCACTAACTTTCAACACTGAACAGGAGACAAGATGAATTACTCATCCTTCACATTCATACATCCCATACAAGCACTGATACTCAGCATCGGCATACTCTGAAGATAAATCCTCTACAAGAAGCTAGGGCTGGGTGGGTACGCAGGAGCTGTCTAGACCCTTGGTACGTACAGAGGCGGGGCAGCAGCTGCCCAGACCCTTGGTAGAGTACAGAGGCGGGGCAGCAGCTGCCCAGAACCCTTGGTACGGTACAGAGGCGGGGCAGCAGCTGCCCAGACCCTTGGTAGGGCACAGAGGCGGGGCAGCAGCTGCCCAGACCCTTATTAGGGCACAGAGGCGGGGCAGCAGCTGCCCAGCACCTTGGTAGAGTACAGAGGCGGGGCAGCAGCTGCCCAGACCCTTGGTAGAGTACAGAGGCGGGGCAGCAGCTGCCCAGGACCCTTGGTAGAGTACAGAGGCGGGGGCAGCAGCTGCCCAGACCCTTGGTAGAGTACAGAGCGGGGCAGCAGCTGCCCAGACCTTGGTAGAGTACAGAGGCAAGGCAGCAGCTGCCCAGACTCTCGGTACAGTACAGAGGCAAGGCAGCAGCTGCCTAGACCCTTGGTACGGTACGGTGTATTTTTCTTTTCTTCATCAAGAAAAAGAATGATTTTTTCTTTCCTTTATCAAGAAAGATAATCTGTTTCCTTTCTTTTATCAAGAAAGAGAGCTGGAATTTCTTTGTATAAGAAAAAGACTCTGATATGAACATCAACTCACAGCAGGAGGCAACCTAGTACCTACCTCATACTACCAATGAGACTGGAAGAGTGTCTTGCATTGCCACAGTGACAAGTAGCGTCGGTCGCGTCAGCTGGGTGTATATGAGAGGGGAAAAACACAGTGGCCTACTTCATTGTTTTAATCGAATTTGTGGTAACTTTGATGACAAAAGTAGCAACATGCAGGGCTGGAATGTCCAATGACTGTGAAGCTGAATGACTGGTGGTCACTATGCTACACAACTGACAGCATGGTCATCCCCTGCAATACCTGCTGTCAGTGGCTTTATGGTCTTTGCAGCAACTGTCACTGAACAATGTGTTCATTACACCGGGGTTTCAAACTGCCTCCCAGTGGAGGGTCTTACCGTGACCAGGCCATCCCGTTTACATGCGTCGCGAGCGGTGGGAGCCCAAATCTTCACATCATGGTCCAAGCCGCTGGTTGCCAGCACCGGGGCAAAGGGGTGGGGCTCCAGAACATTGACCTGTCCAACACCACCAACACTGGTTACCACAACCAGAAAACGCGCCTCACCTGAGCTCAATATCCATCACGGACCACACACCTATCCATCCCAAACTTGGCCAATATGTGCTAGTCACCCTGACATCAATGATCTTCCAAACATCTACCTGCTCTGGCATGGCAGTACTCTAACCCTGGCATAAGATCTATACTTGTCCATATGTGAATAGATTCTCACAAGTACTGGATTTATTTCACAGGGCTTTACTCTCTGAATCAAGACAGTACACATGCAGAATTTCTTCTGTTTCAGTTTTCTTGTTCTAACTTGACAGTAATAATAATAATAATTTTAAAAAAAGTATGCTCCTTTAGTATTTGAAATGTATTCTCATTCTTTATCCAATCAAATTTTGCAACCGAATTTGAAAAACCCAAGAAGTTTATTATAGTGATCACAACTTCACAAGGCAGTTTGTCACAACTGCTTAGCAAGCATACTACCTGCCTGAACCTGAGGGAAGTGACCAATTCAGGCTTCAGGCCTACAAGCACAATAGGCAGCCATGCTACAGACACAGTGTCTGACTCCCTGTGACACTCACCACTACAACAGGCATACACACACAACAGGCAGCTATGCTACAGGACCAGTGAGTGGGTACACATTGTCCTCATCACTCACCACTACAACAGGCATACACACACAACAGGCAGCTATGCTACAGGACCAGTGAGTGGTACACATTGTCATCATCACTCACTTCTACAACACAGCAGCTATCTACAGGCACAGTGAGTGGTACACATTGTCCTCAGCACTCACCACTACACCAGGACCAGTGTCACCATGTGGTACACATTGTCCTCATCACTCACCACTACAACAGGCTACACACACAACAGGCAGCCATGCTACAGGACCAGTGAGTGGTACACATTGATCCCTCATCACTCACCACTACAACATGCATACACACACAACAG
>JADBJO010001181.1:23996-46496 GCA_016801955.1 Conus betulinus
AATGTTCAAGCTCTTCTTCGTATTATTAAAATTTTTTTTTTTCCAGGTGAAAACTTAATTACCTGGGACAGGTGGAGAACTCTTCATTTGCAGATTTATGTGAGTGATTAGCTATTTTGCATGACTTATTGGTTATTTTGAATGACTTTTTTTTTTTTTTTATTGTTGTTTAGCTTTGGGGGGCAGTTGCTCACAACACATTATAATTCTGATTGCAATTGAAATTGCAATGAACTTGTATACATGTGACATGTTTTGAGATCATGCTGAAGTCATCTGCTTAGGTACACACGCACACACATGCATACACACACGCGCACACACACACACACAAACACACACACACACACACACACACACACACACACACACACCACACATATGTACACATACACACATGTGATATGTACACACACACTATACTCATGCACACACACACTCACACCACACTTATACAAATGCACACATACGCACGCACGCACACACACACACACACACACACACACACACACACACACACATATATGTACCTCTACACTGTACAGCAGTTCTGATCACATGTACAGTAGTGCCTTTGTGACTGCTTGCAGACCCACAATGATTGAGATTCTCATTTACTTGGTCATCCAGTGACGAAAAAAGATGTTATGTGACAGGAATTTCATCAGCCATAAACATTTTTGCTGTGTATATGTGTGGTTTGTGTATGTGTGTGTGTGTGTGTGTGTGTGTGTGTGTGGTGTGTGTGTGTGTGTGTGTGTGTGTGCAGTGTTTGTGTATGTGTCTGAATCTAGAGTTAATGCATATAAAGATGTAAGAGTTAAAGCATATAAAGATATATGACATCTCATGGGTACTCATTAAATGTGTGGAAATAAGTATGTTAAAATGTAGATGAAAAATGACTTACATTTTTAGAAATATGACAGCTGTGTATTTGATTTTTTTTTCCTCAGTAAAAGACTTTCTAGAAGATCATCCCAGCCCCGAAAACCCGGACAAACCTCCAGCAAAACGTCAAAAAAGAGTAAGTGTTTGTGTCGTAGTGTTCTTTCACAGAATTCCTATCTCACTACATCCTGTTGATGTGTAGTGTAGTCTTTAGAGATAAATAATTTGCTCCACACTGTGTGTCTGGATGAGGCTGTCTTTTCAAAATCTACATTTTTCTCCACATTATGCTTCAGTGTAGTCTTATCAGAATGTTTAACTTTCTCTACATTATGTTTCTAGGTAATGCAGTCCCATCAAATATTTCACTTTTTTTTCCTCACTATGTTTTTTGTGTAAGGCAGTCCTATGAAAATATTTAACCTACTCCACATTATGTTTCTGGGTAATGCAGTCCTTTCATAATGTTTGACTTTCTCCACATTTTGTGTGTATGTAATGTGATCCTTTCAGGATCTTTAGATCTCCACAGTATGTATTTAATACAGTCCTTTCAGGATCTTTAGATCTCCACAGTATGTATGTAATACAGTCCTCTCAGGATGTTTAGACCTCCACAGTACGTTTGTATGTAATACAGTTCTTTCAGGGTCTTTAGATCTCCACAGTATGAGTGTATGTAATACAATCCTTTCAGGATCTTTAGATCTCCACAGTATGAGTGTATGTAATACAGTCCTTTCAGGATCTCTAGATCTCCACTGTATATGTGTATGTCATACAGTCCTCTCAGGATCTTTAGATCTCCACAGTATGAGTGTATGTAATACAGTCCTCTCAGGATCTCTAGATCTCCACTGTATATGTGTATGTAATACAGTCCTCTCGGGATGTTTAGATCTCCACATTATGTTTGTATGTAATACAGTCCTTTCAGGGTCTTTATATCTCCACAGTATGTGTGTATGTAATACAATCCTTTCAGGTCTTTAGATCTCCACTGTATGTGTGTATGTAATACAGTCCTCTCAGGATCTCTAGATCTCCATAGTATGTTTGTATGTAATACAGTCCTCTAAGTATCTTTAGATCTCCACAGTATGTTTGCATGTAATATAATCCTTCCAGGATCTTTAGATCTCCACAGTATGTTTGTATGTAATATAATCCTCCCAGGATCTTTAGATCTCCACAGTATGTGTGTGTGTACTACAGTCATTCAGGATCTTTAGATCTCCACAGTATGTGTGTGTATGTAATATAGTCCTTCCAGGATCTTTAGATCTCCACAGTATGTGTGTATGTAATATAGTCCTTCCAGGATCTTTAGATCTCCACAGTATTGTGTGTGTGTACCACAGTCCTTTCAGGATCTTTAGATCTCCACAGTATGTGTGTATGTACTACAGTTATTCAGGATCTTTAGATCTCCACGGTATGTTTGTATGTAATATAATCCTTCCAAGATCTTTAGATCTCCACAGTATGTGTGTGTATGTACTACAGTCCTTCAGGATTTTTAGATCTCCACGGTATGTTTGTATGTAATATAATCCTTCCAAGATCTTTAGATCTCCACAGTATGTGTGTGTGTATGTACTACAGTCCTTTCAGGATCTTTAGATCTCCACGGTATGTTTGTATGTAAAGTAATCCTTCCAGGATCTTTAGATCTCCACAGTATGTGTGTGTGTACTACAGTCCTTTCAGGATCTTTAGATCTCCACGGTATGTTTGTATGTAAAGTAATCCTTTCAAGTTCCTTAGCTCAATACATTGTTTGTAAGAATAGTTAATTCTGTCCACACAATGTGTAATATGGTCCTTTCAGGACTTTTATCTTTCTCCATAGTATATTTTTGGTACCTGTTTACATTGTTCTTTTTAAATATTTCCAGTATATGCTTCTGTGTTAAATACACAATTTTCAGGATCTGTGAATCTCTCTACATTACATTTCTGTTTAATGTAGTCCTTTCAGGGTCATTGACACTGCATGTCATTTGCGAGGATCAGTCATACCCTCCATATTATATTTCTTTGTTATGTACATAATCTTGTCAGGACCTGTTACTGTCTCTTTATTAGATTATGAATGAAGCAGTCCTTTTTAGAACCTGTGTAAACTGTCTTTATTTTTTTTGTTTTTGTCTTGTTATGTTGTCCTTTCACAACCATTCTTTATGTTTTATTCCATGTCACGATTCATTATAATGAAGGTCATTCATGGTCTTTTATTTATACTTTCTTCTGGCTATTTGTGTGTGTGTATGTGTGTCAATTTTTTTTATCACTGTAGCCAGGCAGACCTCACAGGGTAGTAAGAATCATTTAAGAAAAAAAGATCACATCCTGAAAAGGTCAGATTCTGAGGAAAGAAAAAAAAAAAAAGCTAGATACTGAAATGGAAACAAACAACAGAAACAATTCATGCATGGTAGTTAAACTGTTGACATCCTCTTGGCTGATGGGACTAGGCCATGCTGGGAGCACCCGCTCTTTTACTGGTTGCTTTTTGTTGGGTTTTTTTTTTTTTTTTTTTAGTCCAGATTTTAAAAGAACCGTACAAGAGCATTTCAGTGTAACAACGCTTACATGAAAATGCCAAGTGGGCAGCAAGATACTGCAGAGTGGGTCGTCGGTGTCCACCTTGGGCTGCGTGTTCAGTGTTTGGATTACAGTTGCCAGATCACAAGGAAAACGTTGGCATGGTATAAATTTGTGATCAGAAAGAAGAGTCAGTGACTTTGAAGAACAAAGACAGGAGGATGGTCCACTAAGGCAGAAAAATACTACACGGCTGAAAAGGAAAACAAAAACTTTTTTTAAAAGGGCAGAGTGAAAGAGAGTGTCTATGACAGAAAAGAGAAAGATAGTAGCTTAGAACCACCAGATGAGTCAGCTACGTTGTCCTGAAAGAGCCTCTAATCATCTTCTCAGGGTCTTTTTGAACTTCCTCCACATTATGTGTGTGTGTTGTGTGTGTAAAACTCAGTTCTTTCAATGAATTTATGAACTTTGTTTTGAATGTGTTCTGTGAAAAACTCCTGACATGGTCACCAGTTTCATTTCTTATGGTGAGGTGATGAAGAAACTAAGAGTAAGAAGTAGCTGAAGATTGAGTGCAAAGAGACGCAGTGCAACAAACCTTCCAATGAGCCCCATTTCCATTGCTGTCAGTGAGACTGCATAGAAGATGAGGATTTTTCTGAGGTCAACTGACAATTGTTTATTTTACAGTTTATTTTAATGATTTGAAATCTGTTCAGTTGGTTTGTTTTATCATATATATATCAATGCAAGAAGTTTTTGCGTTGACCTTTGGTGAAATGCTGAACTGAAAAAGTCAACTGTATTACTGACCTTTCACTCAGAGGGACCTCACATATGATGATCTCATCTGTCACAAAAATTGATGACTTCATCTATTCCATCAACCAAAAATTGATGACTTCATCTAATCCATCAACCAAAAAACATTGCAGTCTCTCACTGATGATCTGATCTGGTCCATCCAGTCATAAAGATGTAACGGTGCTACACTGATGATCCTATCTGTCCCATCCTGTCAACAAGGATATAACAATCCCTGACAGATGGGTGATCTTGTCTTTCCCTGATAGACCCTCTTTCCACAGAGATGTTACACTCTCTTTCTGATGACCTGATGTCGCCATCTCCACTCATGAACATTTCTCACACATGGACTTTACAATCTGTCACTGATCTGCCCCACCCTGTCAGAAGCATGTTACAATGTCTGACCAGCAGGCATACTTGTCAGCAGCGACTGTTCCTGTTGTTGTTGTGTTCTGTTTTTCTTTTTTTTTTCTTTTGATTTCTTCCTTTTTTTTTTTCAGGTACCTTGATTAGGCAGCTTGTTCTTTACACATTTATGTATCCTTTAATTTATCTTTTAGGTTTAATTTATCTTTTAGGTCTTTATCTTTTACCCCATAGGTAATAGAATTAGGCCAGCTTGTTCTTTGTACATGGAGTGGTGATGATGTTTTCAGGAGAACAGTATTGTGGATGAAAGCGAGGAGGCTCAGATAGAGGCAGCCATTCAAGCATCACTTTCCCATGTCCAGCAGTCAGGAACCGCCACATCTTCTACATCAACTGTCTCCATCCCCACGGCCACGGCTGTTGCTTCCATCGTTGACAGCGACTCTGAACCGTCAGAGGTTGAATCTGATGAACTAGAGACTTTCACTGGTTCTGAAGAGGAAAGTAGCGATGCTCCTGCTCGAAACAGTCATCCCCGCAGTCGCGAGCGAGGGACGTCGTCGCAGGCTAGGAGTTTCGCAACGGTGGCCGCTCAGTGTCGCTCATCCCGTCCAGGCAGCAGCAATGTCAGAACTCATGATAACACCTCCTCATCATCCTCGGCCGCAGGTGCCGCCGGGAGTCCTTTTCCCGGCACCCATTGTCTTCCACCGTCGATGACACATCCTTGCCTTCCACCTCTGGCAGCAGAGACTTCCCACGTGTGGTAGATGACAGTGAAAACGAAAACTCTTTAGGATTTCGGGAGTCGTATGACAACACCCCGAATTCGGTGGAAATTATGGGTGGGAGGTCGTGGGAGTTCCACAATCTGGATTCCTCCTCCAATAGCAGCAGTCTGGTGAGCAGCAGCGCAGTCACCGTGGACATCGAGGAGGACAACACTACCAATGACAAGCAGTCTCGCTCAGGGCAGAGCTGTGAGGCAGAAGCCTGCGAGGATTCCGCTCCATGGCGTAAACACTTTGGGAATGATTCCGGTAAGAGTTGTCCATTGTCTGAGGTCCTGTTGCAGAGGAGGTCAAATGTTGGTCCTGTGATGAGTGGAGCCAAGTGTGTGTTGTGTGTGTGTGTGTGTGTGTGTGTCTGAGTGTCTGAGTGTATGAGCGAAAGATATAGAGAAAGAGTGTGTAGGTGCTTTTATGTTTACAAGAATGTATGGTCTGCATGAATGAAGGTGGCAGAAAACACTTGGTGGTAATCTTTGCTTCTGTGGATTACAACTTTCGTGTTGTGGACTGTTAAGATTAAGATTAAGATTAAAATTATAGTCCCGTCAACAGCAGAGGTTATCTCAGGACTGTCAGTTGTTGACTGTTACTTGAGGATTTCACCAGTATAAATTCATCTGTTCCTTTGATTCTGTTTAGGCGTGGCTGTAGCGGCTTTTCTCCGATGACCATATTTGGGTGTTACAGAATGAGGATCTGTTGATGTTGGTGAATTTAAATTGAATTGTTCAAATTAATGATTTCTCCCCCATTACTTGAAATCAGTCCGTCTACCATTTAACTCATTACATGATGAGATGAAAGCTTCAGCTGTCATGGAGTTCTTAAAGTTAAACACATTTTTGGTATTGTGGCATAGCTACAGTTCAGGGACATCCATACATCCCATGACTCTTAAGAGATCTTTAAATAATCTGCTTACATACCTCTTGTTTTAGATGTTTTTAGGTCCAAATGTTTACATGTGATGATTTTTTTTAGAGAAGAAAACGCATGTAGTAAAATATATGTATGTATTACATATATATGTGTGTATATATGTATGTATTACATATATATGTGTGTATATATATATATATATATATTATATGTGTGTGTGTCTGTGTGTCTGTGTGTGTGTGTGTGTGTGTGTGTATACATATATATGCATATATACATAATACACGCTGCAAGTGTGTGTATTATGTATATGCATATATATGTATACACACACGCACACACACACACACACACACACACACACACACACACACACATATATATATATATATGTGTGTGTGTGTGTGTGTGTGTGTGTGTGTGTAAATAATACACAGTCTCTAACCTCGGAATTTGATTCTGTTTATGTCAGATCCCAGCACAAGTTTAGTGGTACGGTTTCCTGATGGCAAGAAAGAACAGCTCTCTTTACCATGCTCATCCAAACTACAGGTAACAGGAAATACCAGGCTTGTCAAATTCCTTGCAGGTGTACTTGCATTTGGCTTTGACTAGACACCGTCCAAGGCCTTGTAGATCCTTATGTTCAAATTGCATTGGAAGTCCTTGTAAAATCGAAAACGAAAATGAATATCGCCTGTGCAGTGTTGTTAAATGTATGTTTCTCTTACAAGCATGCATGTGTCTTGCATTATGATTATTTAAAAAAACAGTTTGTGCTGATAAATGCATGTAAACTCCTAGGTATGTGCTTTTAAAACATTTTCATTTTCTGACTTTTGCAGAGTCTTGTAAAGATTTGGGCAAGGTTTCCCCGAAGGTTTTTTTTTTTTTTTTTTTTTTTTGTATTTCATGTTGTGTATGGATCAGAGTTAGGAAAATACATATTCTGTTTTTTACAAATTATGTTTAGATTGATTTGAAATTTACATCTTTTATTGTTACTCCTCTCTCTTGTCTACCTGTGAATGTTTTGTAGTGCTGCGTATATCCTGAAACTGTCTGAAATCCAACTGATTTCCAGTAGGTCAGTCATCTGTTGTATCCTCTGTTCTCTGCAGGCGCTGTTCGTCTTCTGCTCAAGTAAGGGGTTTGCTCAGAATTCTTACGAACTGGTTGTGAATTTCCCCCGACGCTCTCTGTCCTCTCTGGACCCAGGCAGCACCATGACCGATGCCCAGCTACACCCTCAGGAGACAGTGTTTGTGCAGGCCAGGTAGACTGGCCGCAGCCACACTGGCCGGTGGTCACAGCGTGTGGGTCACGTGGACTGGTCGCAGCCACACTGGCCATTGGTCACAGCATGTGGGTCAGGTGGACAGCCAGAGCCACTCCTGCTGGCTGTCATAGTGTGTGTGGCCAGGTACATTGCTGGGGCAACTTCGGCTATCTGTCACACTGGGCAGGTCATTGTCAGCTGTCTGCACCACCGGGCAGGTCAGCTAGACCAACATGGGCAGCCTGTGACGTTGTGTGGGCTAGTTACCCTCATAGTCCAAACACCAGTTGTCTACAGCACTGCCAACCATTTCATGTCCTCAGCATCGGAACACCAGTGCTTTATTTTTCTGACTTACTGGTCCTTTTCTTGAAAACTGTCATTGTGCTATATTTTCTTCTTTGATCTGTTTTGTTTTTATGTGACATTTTGTCGTACTGATCAGGATTATCTTGTAGTCTTTTTCTATTTGTGACTTTTGTCATGTGGATAAGTTACCGTGCCTGCGGTGAAGTTGTAAAAACAGTGTGCACATTTGTTTACCATAGTATGCATAAATTGGAAAGTTATCTAAATTTCAACTGGGTCAAAAAGGCCCTTGAAAACCCATGAAAACTGCAGATATCCCTACCATCCCTTGAAATCCCCTTAAAAAATCGTTTTTCAGACCAAAACTGACCGTAACATTTGAAGACGAATCGGAGAACAAACGCGAACGAGACTTCGGACATCGATTTTCGCCTCTCGAATCGTGTTGCGTGTCGTCTGCTTTTCAAGCAAAGGGAAGCAATTCAATAGTCGGTTATCATTTGCGCATGCGCAGTTCGACTTCCGACAAAGGGCACCATGCTCCCTCATCTTCGGCGAAGTCCGATACTGTTGCGTCTGTCATCATGCCAAAGGGAAATTACACATTTGATCCATTGTGGCTACAGAAGGAAGAATATTGAAGCTGGATCACTGAATGCAGAGACAACAAATGCGTTTTTCATAAAGTGTGCAAAAAGACCGTTGATGTTCGAACAATGGGCGAATCGGCGGTTGCAAATCACAAAAGAGGAAAAAATACGTGGAATTGGATAAAGCGAGTAGGCTGGTCGTTAGTCTTATGGACTTCGTTCGGCAATCATCAAATTCATCAAATCGGGTCAGACCCTTTCCTCAGTAAGAATCGTCAGCCAATCCACAATAACAGCAAGTGGGACAGATGTGTTGAAAGCTGAAGTGTTGTGGATGATTCATGCCATCAACAATCATAACAGTTTCCGATCTGCTGAAGACAACACGAAACTGTTTGCAGCAATGTTTCCATATTCCTCGATTGCGACGAACTATCGGTGTGGGGAAACCAAAAGTAGATATCTTGCAACTTTTGGCATTGCTTTTTTTTTTTCTGTCAGAACTGAAAAAAGAGTGAAATCACAGACTGAATCTTCAAATCAATCGTCACGTCATCTCCATAGACTTTAAGTGACTCATTTAAGTGCGCATTTGTTAAAACTATATAAAGAAAAGAAAAGGGAAAAAACCCTACTTTCTTGTTCAAAAAGACAGCATTCATACCACACCCTTCCCCCCTAACTTACCAACCAGCTAGCCTACACACACACACACACACACACACACACACACACACACACACACACACACACACACACACACAACAAAACAAGAAAAAATAATCTATTTTATTCACTTAATTTTTTTGTTATTACAATTACTTTCATTTTATTCATCAAGTTATTATAATTACTACCACTATCATTATTATCATTACTATCCCTTCTCTCTCTCTCTCTCTCTCTCTCTCTATATATATATATATAATATAAAATCCCCCCCCCTGCCCCCCCTTACTTAGCATTATTATCAATCCACCTTAACCACAACCATCACAAATATATCACCACCCCCCACTAAAACAGCTACACAACCCCATCGTTTCATTCCCCCATTCCCCCACGCACACCCCCCCCCCCCTTTTTTCCTCTCCCATAATCCCCTCTGTCGTTTCCGTCTGGCAGCCATTCTTCCTATCACATAGATAGATAAGTCACTCTTCATTCTTTGTACTGTCCTAAATGTTAAATGTGATTTTTTTTTTTGGGGGGGTTTCCAGAAGAAGACCCAAGAGGTCGAAATGCATTTGTGTCTTGTCCTGTGCTTTGTTTGTCAATGTCCTTAGTGGTAACTAACCCCCTCTCTTTCTAAATTTTGCTTCATTCTCCACCATCAGTCACTCCATTTTGAAACGAAAAAAAAACCCAGTTTAGTGTGGAGCTGCAGGAAGGCTACCCATATTCGCCTTTTAAAAAGGGGTTACCCTGCTCCCTATCCTGCACAGAACAAGCATTAGGCTAGTCTAGGCCCGCCAACCATTCACACACACTTCCACATGACAGCACATACAGTGGCTGTATCTTGAAAGTAAAGTTTGCTGAGCTCCCTCCTAAAATGTGCCAGAGAGGGGGCCTTGGCTGCAGCTGCCAGTAGAGAATTAATGAGTATGTCATGCTTATTGATGAATCATTGAACAGGACTTGAAACAGAAGCAGCTGGACATCCATGTCAGATACTGGTCCGGAAAGCAGATTGAAAGTTTTCTTTTTCTGATTTCTCAATTTCTGTGTAAAGACTTCATTTTATATTTTTTTGTATATATATGATATTGAGCGTGGAAAAGACTACAGAAGTGTAATCACCTTATCTTCATGGCTGGATTACATGTGTAAGGTTATTATTCACTCTTTTTTTCAATTGTTCGGCTAAATTTGCCCCTTAAAAATTAAAATATCCCCTTTAGAAACCCTTGGAAAACCCTTGAATTTTTTTCCTGTGAAGAAGTGGGAACCCTGCAAGAGGAATATAGGATTTTTCACAAGCATCTATGTTCTCCAGTAGTCTGTTGACCTATTCATGCTTATTCTTAACAGCCACAAAGCCTGTCTTAGAATTTTGTTATGCAAGTCTGGTGAAGAGAAAATACTTAAGGGGAAATAGGGTGACACATGGTGTGCGCGAGTTGATTTTCTTTCTCATGTGAAAATTTTTAAGATTCATGTGTAAATAATAAAGTTTGTTTGTTTTTCTTGCACATCCTGAATGTTGCTTTGAAACAATTGCAGATTCTTCATCATTATACACACAGTTGGGTATGGTAGAAAAAAAAAGGAAGAGGAGTCTGAGAGCATACATGTACAATCATATCCATCCACTTGTCAGTACTCCAAGATTTAATATTAAAGAAAAATCAAGCGTCTTCATAGTTACTGATCTCTACTTTTTTTTTTCGTGAATTGCCATAAGAGTTAAAAAGACATTAGTATCTGTATTTCAAATTCCAGAGTAACTTTAGCTGATCACCACTCATTAAACAAAAAGTGTTGTATATTTCACTGCTGTTGTGGCACACTATGGCTCTTATGAGGCTGGCCCAGTCACTCACATGAGCAGTGTCGTTGGTAAGCAGGGCAGCACAAATGCCGATCTCAGAACAAGAATTGGCAAGACCAACATTCCTGCAGTGGAAAACCATGTGAAGCTCAAAAGTAACCCGCAGCACAAAGTTAAGACTGTTCAAGTCCAAAAGGAAGTCAGACTTACTGCACTGTGTGGAACAGAGACATGGAGAACAATGAAGGAAGCCATGAAAAGAGTGTGGACGTTCATCAGTTTCTTCAGAAATGTCTTCCAGGACTGCCCACCAAACACCATCAACAACATCAACCTCACACTACCGGCCAGTGTCCACATTAGAGAAAAAAGTGAGGTGGGATTGGGCGTACACTCAGGAAACCAAACATCAGTCATTCCTTACAAGCCTTCACGAGGACAATGTACACACACGCACACACACACACCACCCATTTCCAAGGAAGCAGAAGTGAGATCGACCAAAAGACATCCAGTGCAGGACCTTGAAGTGGACGCCAAACAGATGAGATAGGCCAAGCACAGTCGGAGTGGCAGACCAAGAACAGAGAACTCCTGGAGGATGATGGGTGATGATGACAAGGCTCATCTCTTCCATGTGTTCATGTGAAATGTTCTGCTGCCGGCTGTTGTGCCACAAAACATACTGTGTGGGTGTGCGTCTGGTTGTGTGTATATTTCATTTGCATGGGTTTCACAGGGGAAAGTATAAGATAGAGATTTAGAAGTGTGGATGTTGAATTTTATCGTTAATGTTTGTGCTGAATCACGTTATTTGTCTATGATTTATTACATCTCTGGAAGATCCATACAGATGAACTGCTCAAAATCTGTTACCTTTTGTTTAAGTCCACAGTACCTTTGTTGTTGAATCTGTAAATCCTTCAGGAACTATTACTTACTGTTGCTTACTATTACATGCATGGGAGTATCTGTTTTGTTATGCAGATAGTCTGCAAGGTAAAGAAAGGAGGTCATAGTTTGTGGTGTCTTGTATATATTTGAGCAGCAAAGACATCACTAACCAACCCTCCTGACTGCCCTTTTGAGTTGGTCATCATGGCTGATGAACATTTTTTTTTCTTTTTAAGAGTGATGAATCGCCAGTGGGATTTCACTTTCACGCTGATGTTGGGCAAGAGGAAAGAGCTACATTGTTGACCTTGAGCAAATTGCACAACAGTTACCTGATTGAAAACAATGAAGCACACTGTTCTGTCAACTTAATCTGTTGCTGGGGTTTTCTGTCAAAAGTGTAGAAACTTTCTCTCATCCCCCCCCCCCCCCCCCCCCCTTATGATTTTTTTTTTATCCTGACTTTCACGGTCTTGTTCGAGGGTTTATTTGTCAGTTTCTGTAAAGGTGATACTCTGTGATAAGTTGTCATTTAATGCACAGTCACAACTGGGTTTGACTTGAAGTGTATGAGCCATGTTGAGGAGTCCCTGCTGTGACAGTAGGAAACCGCTATGTTGTGGCAGGAACATACCCTTCTTCTTCCAGCCTGGCGCACTGTATTTGTCAACTCCCTCAGTCAGTGTCATGGTTTTTACTTTTTTTAAGACTGAAGTCCAAAACTCGAACTATTGACCAAGTCCAGCCCTGATATGCCCCTTTACAGTCAGCTGGGCTGTAAGCAACATGAATTGAACAGACAGAAGTTGTTGCTGCAGGAATTTCTAATGGATTATATGCTCAATAAATCATGGATTAAACCAGAGAACTAGATCTTTTAGCTCAATAATGTCATGTTATCACATCAGAATAAAAACACCATTGAAATCATCCCCTCTCCCTCTTCCCTTCACACCCCCCTCCCCCCAAAAAGAAAAAAAAAAAAAAACACTTGCATGGATCAAACTCGCGACTTTTAGATTGCTCAGTTTTACTGGAGAGTGAAATGTTATCCAAAAAGCTTGTGAGAGTCATACACGTCCCCACTATCTAATCTCTAAAAGCTGAAGGTAAGATGTCTAAAAGTAACCTTGTGACAACTACTAGACCAGTCAATAGATATAACTCACCACCCTCTTCCATGCCTGTCCCTCCTTGCCCCCCCCCCCCCCCCTCCTCCTCCCTCCCCCTATCCTTTTAATTCCTAACACACACAGACAAGCAGGATCACTCACTGATGGAGTTTTGTTTAGATTTTTTTTTCAGGTCGTTTGTCAAGTCAAGAAGTTAAGTCACCAACCCAGCTGCCATTGAGGACAGACAAAAGGGTGGTGAGGGTGATCTGCCCATGGACAGCTTTCCATTAACTGCTGATATGGTAAATAGAACAGTATAAGATACGGGTGGGGTGGGGAGATGGAACGAATGAATGAGAGCAGCATATCTGAATGCGGAGATTCATGTCCTGTTTGCCCTAGGGAATGTTGTTTGCACACTGATGTTAAGGAATGTTCACAAACTGAACGTCTGTTGCAGTTGTAAGCAGCGCATCAAAGTGAGCATGGAAAATATGAGAGTCGGACAGAATAGAAAACTTATGAAAGGATGGAGGATGCTTCAAAGTGAGCATGGAAAATATGAGAGTCGGACAGAATAGAAAACTTATGAAAGGATGGAGGATGCTCAAGGAGTGAAGCAGGTTTATCTAGCCCTGGTACATTTAAAAAAAAAATTTTTTTTTAAAAGAAAAAATGTTGGTAGTAATAAAAAGAGTGCCAGGCAGAGTCAGCATGGCACAGATTTTTATCAGCCTCAAAGGTGATAATAAATTAGCTATCATTGTATGAAATTAACATATATACTTTATGGAAACAGCTGTTTATTGTTTTGCAGGACAGAGCCTGAAAAAGCCCTTGAGGTTGCTAAGGGTGTGATATCAGAACTTGCTGTACATCTTCCATCTCAAAGTGGTCGCTGAAATTCACAGTGTTTATTTTCGTTTCATACAAATTTTCACTAACTCTGTTTCGCCGTCACCTACAAACCGTCCACCTCACCCAAAATTGCTGTGCTCCAAGAGGATAGTCAGTTTTGTAAGTCAAGTGTTACTGGGCCTGTTCTTTCACCCCATGCCACGAGCATGATGTTTAGAAAGGGTCAGTGCAAGCATGCTGCAAGTTTTGTTAGCAAGTATGAAGCGAGACATGGATAGTGTAAGCATTAGGGTTATGGTAATAAGGAAGGGAATAAGTCATTGATTACGTGACTGTTGGGAAAGGAGATATAATGTGCATGACACAGGAAGCAGATCATTAATCTTATTTTGAAGGAGGAAGATGCTGCTAAGCATGGATAGTGTAAGCATTAGGGCTATGGTAATAAAGAAGGGAAAAGGTCAATGATTACGTGACAGTTGAGAAAGGAGGTATAACGTGTGTCACACAGGAAGCAGATCATTAATTTTCTTTTCAAGGAGGAAGATGCTGTTAGGCATGGATAGTGTAAGCATTAGGGTTCTGGTAATAGGAAGGGAATACGCCATTGATTACGTTATAAGCGGCCGGAATAGCTCAGTTTGGTAGAGCGCCGTACTCGTGATTCTGGGGTTACAGGTTTGAATTTTGGTACAGGGGGATTTTCCCTCGGAGTTAACATTGGTTCTGACTCCATTCCCCATACAGTCCTTCGAATGAGACTATAAACCAAGGTTCCATGTGTGAATGCACGCATAACATCTTGCACACACGTAAAATGCCATCTCCAACTTTTCGAGAGAGAAGCCAGTTAGGCCGTTGGTATGGAGGACTCGTTACACATAGCATGCACCTTCCTTGAAGATGGAGTGTGACTGCCTTAATGGCAGGCTAAAAAACGGTCATACACGTAAAACTCCACTGCCTGTCTATACAGGGAGTGTCAGCCAGCATACGCAGAAAGAAAGAAAAAAAGAATTGATTGCATGACAGTTGGGAAGGAGATATAATGTTCATGACACAGGAAGCAGATCATATTTTTGTTTTGAAGGAGGAAAAACTGTTTTGAATGATTGAATTTTCAAGGGAAAAAATACCTAATTTTGTTCAGGAAATAGATCAAGGCAAAGTTCATTTAGAAGAGTAAGAAAAAAATTTCATTATTGATGGAGAGGATATGTTGACATATTATGGAAGGAAAGAAATGATACATGTTTACTGTCACAAAGAGATTGTTTGGGAACAGCAAAAAGGTCATGGTACTTTAGTGGAGGGGCTGGCTGTTTACAGCCTGGGCTAAGCAGCCTTTGGTATTTCTTTCATTTAAGTTGACATGCAACTTCACCTGGTTGCACCTGCTCTTATATTAATATATTGTATGCTATCATTTTTGTTACTCATCAAATTGAAAAGGTTTTTTTTTTTCAATTTGCTATCACTGTCAAGAGTTTTAATAGATTGATGTTTGGATTTGGTTCTTTTTTTTTTTTTTTTTTTTTTTTGAACAGGGAAGTCAGATTAAGTACAATCATACTGGATGCATCTCTAAATCGAACGAGAAACACATTCCATATTGAGCAACTCTGTTAGCATGCAAGTGTTTTTGTTTGTTTGTCTGTTTTTCCTCAAGCCAGTCCTGTTGTTTCCCACTATAATTTTCTTTCAAATTACTTGTTTTGTTAGAGAATTGAAAGATTCAGTTTCTATCTCAGTCCCCCTAAATAAAAATGAAAAAGAACTAAATGTTTTTTTTTTTTTTCTGAGTGTTGGTCACTTGGTGTCATCTGCCCTTCAGATATTAAGAAATTCAAGTCTTTCATTTGAGTACATTTTATTACATTCCTGCATCAGTCTTGATATTTTTCTTTGGATCTATAGATTAAATGGTACTGTCCAGTTTCACGTCATGTTCTTTTCCTGATTTTTTTGTTTGTTTTTGGGGTTGTGTGTGTGTGTGTGTGTGACCTGCAGTGCTGTGTAAGTTGATAGTTTAGTCTTTTATGCGAAGAACATTTTTGCATGAGAAGGAAATAATGTTGCATGCTGAAAAAGGAAAAAAGATGGTAGTGTGCTGGATGGAAAGATGCTAGTGCATGTTGTTATCCTTTTGCAAGATCTGAAAAAGGGCACATATCATGTGTGCTTTTGGAAGAGCATCTAGAACACAGCTGTCATAAAGCTTACCTATAAAACTGTGTGATTGGTCGATAGAGGAAACTTAATACATGCAGAGAAAATGTGTGCATGTGTGTGTGTTTTTTTAGTAAGTTCCAAATTTGAAGCAGTGCGCTTTCTGCCAAAAAAGGTGCTGTAAATAGATGTTGAAAAGTTTGCCGATATCAAGCTACATGGCTCTAGCAGATATCTTAAGATTGTAAACTGATGAGTCTTTTAATATAAATCTTCTCAGCTGTCTTCAAGCATATAGCATCATCTCAGGAACTTAACAAGTATGTATGCATACAGAGTAAGATTAATTTAAAGTCTACTTGTAGATAAGTTTCTTACACCTCATACTTGAGCCTTAGCATGTGTTATTTGTTCCTTGTTGTACTATCAGGCTGATTGAACTACGATGTAGAAGTTTCAAAACAGAGTGGCTGAGGGTGGAAAATGGAGCAAAATTTAGAAAGAGAGGGGGTTAGTTACCACCAAGGACACGTCTTGTCCTGTACTTTGTCTGTGTCCTTGGCAGTAACTAACCCCCTCTCTTTCTAAATTAAGATGTAGAAGTAAAATAGAAGCATGCCAGTCTATTGGCCTTTATGATATTATTTTCAATAAATCATTGATGCCGTTTTATGGTGTGTGTAAATAGTTATAATCATAACAGATGTTATTGATGGTGCCATGATAAGTGCTGACTTAATAAGAAAACTCTTCTGTATTGTTTTCAGTCTAATTCTTATTCTTAATTGCTTTCTGTAGTGAAATATGCTGTCCTTATTTTGTTTATATCTGGGAATGTATATCACAAAATGGAGGATGAGAACATATGAATGGTTTGAGGATTGCGTTTTTTCATCGTATGTCAAGAAACTAAGTATCAGAGTTACCCATTGACTGTTTTACCATGTGTGTTTCTGTTTTTGACATGTTTGCAGACATTTTCTGAAGGCCGTTCTTGATTGGAAGATATTTTGCATCACAAATCCTGATCTTCTAGTTTCCTTCCACAAACTGTGTGTGTAATACATTTTAGTTTCAGTTTGAGATCAACCCAACAGTCCTAGATATGTGGAGGATGAAGGATTGCTTAACATGTTTTTAGAATTGTTCAGGTTCATACAAATGGAAGTAACCTTTTCCCTGTGGTGAAAAGGAAATTGTGGCTACATATATGACCTGTGCACATGCGCTAACTCTTGATGTTAATTTGCACTGTTGGTTCAGCTGTCATCGTGTCATTCAGTATGGTCATGACATCCAAAATTCACAAATTCTGCAAATAAATAGCATAAATCAAGGACAGAGAGGTTGCAAAAATGGTAAAAAAAGTTGATTTCACAACCTGCATAAAACGTTTCTAATCTCATTACCCCTGATGAGCTGGGCACCAGCAAACACTAGTTGGATATGAGGAAAACATGAGAAAAGATGTCCCAGTGAAGAAAACAGTCTGTGAATTGGCACAACACAAGCTGTATGAAGAAGGTAGAGCTCAGTGCTGAAACAAACAAGGGACCATCACAAAGTTGCGATCATCAAATGGCTTTCTACTGACATGGAGGGTGTTCAGTTAAGAATGAATGGCTTCTGAGGAGTTGACGTCCACTTTGTTGAAGTGGCATCAGGGTACTAATCTTCTAAAACAGATGTCTGGTTCTTGAAAATGAGACAGACCTGTAGCAAAGTAGAACTGATCAAACAGGCAGCATAAGCTGAGGCTGAGGGCAGAGGTCCAGGACAGAGCCCCTTGCACAAAGTAAGGGAAAGTCGACAAGCTTCAAACAAAATATGAAGATCATCATATGGTGAAGAAAGTCAGGAATAACTTAAACATAGAATTATAGAATTTTAAAGACAATTAAAGGGAGTATTTCAAAACACAAATTGAGATTTGACAGTTGAACCATTATTGATTTAGAGAATGTGAGAATGTCAGACAGAGAACTTGATTTCTTCTGTGTTTAACTGCAGGTGGGATAATATGGAAAAATAGATAGTTTGATATGAAAACTGTACCATACAATTAACAACAGTACAGTTTAATCATCACTGATTTAATCCTATATTTTGCAGATCTTAAGGCCCATCTGACAATGTGGTAGTGCACTTTTATCGCAAACAAAAAATGCACAGCAGTGAAGAGAAAAAGAATCCAAATGGTAACGTCTGATTTGAGTGTCAGCTTTTCTTCATCTGTGAATTGTTAATTCCTCCAGAGTGTGAATGCTCCTTGCACCCAAAGTGAGGAGATCTGTTTAACCTGCTTCAGGTATACCAACTTTTCAGCAGGCTTATTCCATGTTACATGCTGTAGAAGAAACAAGTTGGCAGCCATTCCTGATTATGTTTGCAAAAGAGGCAGCAGATCCATTTTGGTTATAGTGGAAAGCCTGTTGCTAACAATTTAGGTGGAAGGCAAAAAATGGGCAGCTTTCACTATGTAAAAATTTTCTACATAGAGGGAGCAAGTCAAATTTGAAAAAGAGAAAAACATTAACCTACCTTTGTTCATCATGGTGGGTTTAAAAAATGAGGGGTGCTCTCCCGTCTGAATCTTTTCCCGAGTGAGATTAACTGTTTAAATTCCGGGAGATTGACAGCAATGCTAGTCCAGCAGATTAGTAAAGTTGGTCATTGCACTGTCGTGGTGTGGGGTCACCTTATAAGGCCTCAGATAGTCGGACCAGTGATGATTTTGAACCCTGCTTGTAAACTTGGTATAGGTATGAAGGCTTGGTGGTGGAGTGCTTCTGTCAGTTTCTGAGCCTCAGGTTTTCTTCACACACTGTCATAAATGCTGAAATTCGAGATCAAAACTGAAAATCAAGGTAATAAATTAAGGTGCTTTTATTCTCCCCTTTGTGCTGTCAGTCGTTGAAAGGTTAATCAATAAATTTCACTTTGGCTTACCTTCCTCATCCTCTCTGCCTCAGCGTACCCTCACCCACCCAATCCTCACCCTCTCCTCAGCATCCACTCCACCCCAATCCCCCATCCTGCCTTTTTTTTCCCATTCAAACAGATCTTTGCCGAGAATGTTTATACTGGTTGAAGAGTTTGTTAAATAGCATTTAGATATTAAGAATTGAAAGCCTGTGAATTTTGCTCACTCAAGTCAAAGCCATTCAAGTTATTCATTTTTGTGAGCCAGTTATATAAAGAGCCTTGTCATTTTTGCTGACTGAACAAACAGATGTTTTCTTGTGACACTGAGTAATTTTTTTTTATTTTACTTGCCTGATGACATCATAGTGTCTTCTCTGAACCTAAAATGGCAATCTTAGTGACGAATGTGCATACATGACTTTGACCAATTGATGTATATATATCTGTGTTGATTTCTTCTTCATGATATACACATTTGGAAAAAGTTGTCAGCCAGAAATTAACAAAAAATCTGGGTGATGTTGAAAAAGTTGTCAGTGATATTGAATTTGCCTGAGTGTGTTTTGCAGATATTTGTGTAAACAGTATGAGCAAACAAATGAAGGCACTGTTGACATAGGTACAATTTGCAAGTGATGTAACATCCACCATGCCACAGTAATTAGTGTCACAGATTGCAGACTGGCTGGTTGTGGGCTCGATTCCTATTAGACCCATTTATTTATGGGAGTGCTTTGGCCCAGGTGGCTCTTACCCAGACCAGTTTGCTATAGACTCGAGTGGGAAGAAGACTGGAACCAACAGTTGAGATTTATCCACTGAATGAATTGGGTCTCATGTGAGTGTAGCTCAGTTTGTGTTTTCGAACACTGCAGGTGTTTTTATCTCTCAAGCTTAGCTGATGCTTGGACATTCTATGAAAACAAGTGCGGAGTACAGTCCTGTCAAATCCCTAAAGATGGACTTTGGTCAAGGATGAAAAATGTCACATGTGCAAAAATCTCACCTATTTGAACCTCAGAGTTCTAGAGGAATGCCGAAAGAAAGAAATCTTTTCATGTTATGTCTGACCAGAATGATAAGGCATCTGTCCCATGAAAATGGCAGAGTGACCGCTGGATGCAAACTTTAACACAGATTACCTCCCGTGCAGTTTTCAAATGTGGTGTATTGAAGTTAGTGGAGATACTAGCTTAGATTTATTCTTAGCAAGGAAAAACTCTCATTCTTCATTCCTCTGCAAGAAGTATGAGGCTTACCAACGGTAATGAATGAGTATGTGATCATTTTTGAGACCACCCTTGAGGTGACCACATTCTGTGTTCTAACTATGACACCAGTGAATATGTGTGCAATCCACCGTCATCCAGGCGCCAACTCTTTTCTGAAAAATGGAATGGGAATTTAACTGGAGTACACAGGACATCTGTTTAAACTCTCATTCAAAGAATTAGAAGAGGAATGTGGTCTGATCAGATTTCGGATCGTAAGAGAAAATCTCTGGCATCCTGGTTATCTTGAATGGAAATTGAACCTTGGAAAAAGATTTAGACGCCCTATCCTTCAGGCCAACCAGATGCCCAGTAAGGATGAACAAAAACAAAGCTCAGGCTAGTTAGTCTGCCATGACAAAGATTCGATATCATTTGACCAACCAGCTCCATCAGCTGACCAAGGTAGATGAAAACTTATTGAGGTCACTGATGGTGTAAGTTCTCCTGTAAGGTTGCAAGAGCTGCATGTTGATATCAGATCTGTTACAGAGAGACAGACAGAGGAAGGGAAATGGTTTATTCAGTACTTGTCACAGTCCTTGCTGAAGAGGGATCTGTGTACAGTTACACTGTAACAACAGAGATAATTAAAGATACATCAAAATATTGATAACAGATTTCAACATCTTTAGCTGATGATGACCTTAAGTATATTATTCAATTTGCCATTTGGATCCTTTCATTGCAATGGCACACCATTTAAATTTATAGATATATAAATGCATGCGATCTGCAGTATTTTACTGTTACTTGCCATCAGGAAGGCCACATGAAATGGACAAGAGTTTGCATAAAATTTTCTTGAAACATATTTTTCTTTAGAAAAAAAAAAATACTGAGACTAGTACAGCAAGAATGAGAGAGAGAGAGAAAAAGATACAGGCTTACAAAACGACATGTTTCAAGCAGTTTCTCTGCATCTCGTGCAAGTAATCCCAACCCTATTGACCAAGTCAGAGAGCAGGTCAGTATATAAGCTCAAGAATTACTCCTTAATCTCATGAAGCCTGTAACCTTGTCTATTATGAGCTCACCTTCGGCCGTACCTTCCTCGCTTAAGTACAGGGTACAGTCAGGGATGAAGACTCCCAGAGGCAGGCTGAAAAGTCCCTGGATGGACACCTAATTGGACTGAATTGGCATAAGAACATTTGCCAGCTGTCTGTGACCTGTGAGAAAGAACTGCTAGGATCCTTTTCACAGCACCCTACAGTCTGGTGTCACAGAGTGATGACTGAAGGAAGTGTTCAGAAGCAGTAATATGCAATGAGTGCTGCGTCCTTTAGATTATTATTTGTGAGGGTGGCCAACAGCTGGCAAGAGGCAGTGGATTGGTTGGGCGGTGAACAAAATGCCAACCATTCAACCTTTAATTGCAGACTACTTGAATTATAACGAAGTTAAAAGAATTGCTGGCAAACGAAAGAACAAATTGTCACTTGTTCGGATTTTCGTTTGACGGTACAGTAATTCTTTTAATTTTGTTTCAGTTTCCATCTGCAGTCACCTCACTTTGAAACCTACTTCATTCATGTTTTTGATTTCTTTTTCTGTACTTGTTTCTTCTTTTCTTTGCTTTCTTTTTTTTCCCCCAATTCTGGAACGGTCGACTTGTATACAGAACATGAGCAAGTCCTTTGAATCATACTTTGACTTTATTTATTGTGCAAGTAAAACATCATACAGCCTTACAGGAGGGGAAAAAAGATAGTAGGGGGTTCGTACAGGCTTAAAGATTTAGAAACCCTACTCCATGCACATACTTGCGTTTTCCACACCAGAACAGGAAACGCCCTTCTGTCTGTACTTTTCCGTTATTCTTCCAGCTAACTTTGCTAAGGCCAGTTACTTTGCAAAGACCAATAACTGTAAATGATACGCCAGGGGGATCTACTAATGTGATGAACAGGTTCTTTCAATGTTCCAACCTTCCTGGGCGTTTTAACCTTCAGGGAGGCGAGTAGCGTTGTTAGGTTCAACACAGTGACAGACTATAATCTCGTTAAGAATCAGGTCTGACATTCCAGATGCTGGTGTTCACAGTGACCACGGCCTTGTTGCGTTGAACTTACACATGCATGAAGAACAAGAAGAGTGAAAAATGCCATCTGAAATTCAGTTCTGACAAACTGATATATCCTGATATCGCTGAACAATTCCAAGCGGACGAGAAGGAGAATTTGCCCCGCTACCACTGCGAGAAGAAGACCTCGAATCTGTCTCTAATAACTTCAACCAATTCATGATTGAATCTGCAGAGAAGATCCTAGGAATAAGCCGACGGAAATCGAAACCATGGATCA
>JADBJO010001181.1:58996-148996 GCA_016801955.1 Conus betulinus
TCTTAGTGGACTATTTTAACAAATAAATCTAATATTATAAATACGAAACATCAAAAGCCATATAGAAATTAGCACACTTGCACAAAATGTTTGTCCATGACACAGTCAGATCTCATTAATTGAAGAACCTTTGGATAACTTAAATATGGTGAAAATAAAATGTGTTATAGAAAAAAATCGCATCTCTTTAGCTGTGCTACCTTTGAATATGTCAGTCCAGTCTTCAAACTGAACAGCCGAAACATGCCAGACTGTTAATGTTTCTCAGCAAGTCATTATGTTAGGATTGATAGGGCTGACACTTGTGACAGGTTGCTATGGAGAAATACTGAGAGAAAACAAAAGGTATTCCTGCTGTGACCTTCATTTTTCCTTGATCCACTATCAAAGCAGTCAAATGTAAAAGGGAAATTAAAATGAATGGGCAAAATTGCAATTTTTTTTTTCTTCAGAGAAGCTTTTTTTTTTCTCTCCTGTGTGATATGTGTGGATGCAGTACACATTGGAATTTAAAGGATATAATTTGTTCCACCATGGTAACAGTAGTTACTTTCCTTGTTTAGTATTACTGTTTATGTTGTCCTGCTTTTCTTTCATAAGAAAACAAGGGGTTTTTTTTGTTTTGTTTTTTTGTTTTTTGTTTTTTTTACAGACACATCAATTTTATTTAGATTGCTTGGTATCATTGAGAGTTAGAGTACAGGGATGACATTGGGAGCCTACTGCACTTTTAGAGACCCAGAGCAAGTTGTGCAGCAGGGTGACCAAGCAACTTCAGATTGAAAACATTGTAGATTTCTCTTCTTCTACTAGTCTTAATTCATTTTTGCTGGAACAGACACCATTCATTGAACAAAAACATTTGATCTATTTCAGCTGAAAGATTACTCACTGTATTTATGCATTCATTACATCAACATTCTGAGTGGAGGTGGGGGAAAGCATGCCCTCATGTGTGCACTCACATGTATATAACATGTTTGTGTAAAGTGTATATGTGTACCATATGAAAACTGTTGTAATCCTTTGAATCATTTGATATTCTTTTAAATTTGAAAACAGATTCAACAGCCTTGAATCCCTATAAAAATCACATAGAATCCATCATATTTACAACAAAACAAAACAAAATAGCTCCTAGGGGTAAATGAAAGTCAGATCTCTTGAACATATGTCTTGTCAGCAACCCATCTCAGAATCATCCTTGGGTGAAAAAGCAAATAGACCCATGTAGGGAATACAGGAGAAGTAATTTGGAATTGGGATGCGAAGGTAGTTGCTTCATAATGTTCCCCCCCCACCCACCCACCCACCCCATTTTTGTTTTTTTGTTTTTGTTTTGTTTTGGTTCTCCATTTTTCTCCCTTTAAGTTCTCCTGTGGCCTTTCTTCTGTTTATCTGTCTTAGAAATGACAACATCTGTCAATATCTGGGAAAATTTATGAATTGTATCTGTAGAGAATTGGATGACTAAAATCTGAAATTTTCTGTTGATATTAAAGCAATTTTAGATTTTTCCAATAGTCTCCACTGTAGTTTTCACATGAATTTTTTTTTTTTTTTCCCGTCATTCATTCAGCGCCACATTTTTTTTTTCTGTTGCAGCCTCTGTGATTGGCACACGGTTACACTTACCAGTGGCACTGGCCTGCACATTCATGGGGATGTACATCTTGCTGATCAGATGAAAGGAACTTGTGACCTGCAACCTGTTCTGTGTTCAAAGACAATATTGATGAGGCCACTGTTGTCTTCTGGCTGTAAATCATGCTGTGATTGATCGATTCATTCTGTCAGCATGATCACTGTTCCTTACTGACAAATCTGCCCTTTTTTTTTCTGCTGAGTAAACTTGTAGAAGAAAAAAAAACAACCTAGAAATAACATTATCCAGTAGATCTGGCTGTTTTCATAGGCTGAAAGAATGTCCGTGATACAAAGTATGAAGCAGTAAATACGTACAAAATGAAACAAATCACAAAAAAAGTCATCTGATAGTACTAGAGTGGTGTAGGAACATCGGTGGGAAGAGTAATAAAGGCAAAAAATAATGATATAGTCCAGGCAAGAGACAGTATAGGTGTGGGTGTGTATCCACCAGTTAATGTCAGAAGTGTTCCCAGTGGCAGCATACTTAATCGTAGGATAATTGACGGACTTCTTTTTTTTTTTTTTTTAACCTTCCATCTCAATGGAATGTTTTTTCCTATGTACCTAATGTAATATTGTCTTATTCTTACAATCATTTATGGTTTAATGAGAAATCCTTCTCTCTCCTTTTCATGAGTTCTATTCACTGTTTGTATGTACATGTACGTTATTGTCTTGTGGTTAAATGACAGATCTTAATCTCTTCTTTTCTTCAGTTGTTTTTTTTTCATTGTTTCTATTCTCTCTCTCTCTCTCTCTCTCTCTCTCTCTCTCTCTCTCTCTCTCTTTAAACCAACACAAGCACTTAGTGATTTGACTGGTAGTGAAGAAAGTGTCTCCAGCCAAAATAAGCATGCCACACATTTTTTGTGAGTGCCATTTGAAGTAGAACTGCTGTAAATGATGCTTTCCCATGCATCTTACAATTTAAGATGCGCTCTTGATTGGCTGAACATGTTTTATGAAATTAGCATCATGAGCCAACAAACAGTGTGAGAGTGGTGCTTTGAACTGGGAAAAAAAGAAAGGAAAAAAAGAGCTGGCAAAAGATTCATACGCTAAGCAGAAACTGGTTAGGCCAGTTTTAAAACCTGAACAAGTTGAAGACTTCATTGCTGACCAATCTGTTATAAGCCATATCACCACAGTATGCGAGACGGAAGACCCCCCCCCCCCCCCCCCCCCCCCCCCCCCCCAAAAAAAAAAAAAAAAAAAAAGAAAAAAAAAGAAAAAGGAACTAAAATCTAGTTGGTGAATATCTCTGACAATCAGTTTTATGCATCAGTTGGATAGTGGGGAATGGAATTACTCAAAACAGCTGTTGCTCTGAATTTCTTGCTGCTCTTTACAAAGCGAAATCCATCTTTCAGTTGAAAACATTGTACAATCACATAGGCTCAAGCATCAACCACAAAGCTTGACAGTGAAAAGATGTGGTCTGTGTACAGCATTGTGATGTGAAACTGGTATGGTTTTTCTTCAGTTTCTGTACTGTTCTATCTGCAGCAGTTTTGTTCATTCAGCGATTGTAAATTTGGGAGCATGCATTTTTTGTCTGTGATACTGTATTACATTATTCTTTTTTTTTTTAGGTGTTAATTTTACATTTCCAGCATGCATGGTAGAAGCACTGTGATAACATTTTGGATGGGGGAGGGGGCTGGCTTTATTTGTAAGGTAGTCATAGAGGGGCTGGCTTTATTTGTAAGGTAGTCATAGAGGGGCTGGCTTTATTATTTGTAAGGTCATAGAAAACTAACAAGTATATGAACACATATATAGCGTGTGTGACACAGTAGATCCGTGTATACTGTGAGTTGAGATGAGAGTTCCAGTCTTTTGTTGCTGTTCCAATGTGTTGACGATGTTAATGATTTGTTTGTTTGTTTTTTTTTCTATTCAGTTGTGGTATTTCATTGTAAGATCTAATGATACTATTTTTCATTGTAGCCGGGTGCTAACAGTGTGTATTTCTCGGTCACCCGTTGTAAACGAGATATTTTGTTCATGAGTTATTGTCTTCCTCCCTGTTGAAATCATGCTGTGATGCGATTCATTCTGTCTTGGTGAATCTCATTTTTTATTGTGTTCCTTAAACTGATAAATCAGAACCTACATAGTTGTGTATATGTTGCCGAAGTCACAAAAATAGAAATGTATTCTATTCAGTAGATCAATCGTGTTGAACTGAGAAACCCGTATACAAAGTTTTCCCTAAAACTGGTATTTCAATCAAATTAAGTTTTGACGCCAGTTTTGAACATGTTCGAAGAGTAATAACCGCAAAAAATTCTTGATTTCACAAAAAGTATGAAAGAATCCATGAATGCACCATTGTCAAGTAAAGTCCATAAGCTCTCATTTAGTATATCGACACAGTTTTTTTTTTTTCTCTACAATGGAAGCATGTACCTAATGTAAATTGTCTTACTGACAGTCGCCGGTTTCTAATGAGCGACCTCCTCTCTCTCTCTTTTTCATGAGTTCTGTTCACTGTTTGTCATGTACATGTTACATCTATTGTCTTGTGGTTAAATGACAGAAAATCTCTTCTTTCTTCTATTGTTTTTTCGTTTTTCTATCTCTCTCTTCTCTCTATCTCTTCTAAGCAACACAAAAATATAGTGAAAATTATCATCCGAAGAAAGTGTCTCCAACGGAATAACATGCCACACATTTCGAAAGTCCATTTGAAGTAGAACATGGCGAATGATGCTTGACGATAAGGCAAGTGCGTGTTTTTCCATCAACGTGTTTTTAAATTAGCAAAGTTCTCCACTTAGACGGCATCTTTGGATAATGAAAATTTGTAAGGAAAAAAAGAGCGCAAAAGTTCAGCTTTCCAAGCATTACAAAATTTAGGCCAGTTTTTTTCACCGAACAAGTTGAAGACTTCATTTCTGACCAATCGTTATAAGGCCATATCACCACAGTATGCGAGACGGAACCCCCCCCCCCCAGAAAAAAAAAAAAAAAAAAAAGGAACTAAAAATGTAGTTGGTCAATATAATTGACAATCAGTTTTATGCATCAGTTGGATAGTGGGGAATATGACTCAAATTGCTGTTTTTATTCTTCTTGCTGCTCTTTTTCATCGAAATCCATCTTTAGTTGAAAACTTTGTACTGTATGGCGAGCTCAAGCATCAACGCACAAAGCTGCGACAGATAGCAGAAATTTTATCATTTGCTGTCTCGCGAGGCTCACTTTGCCTGCGGCGCTGCGTTTGCTGGCTTTGCGGTCCAGTCAGCTGTATATAATTGGGGCGCGCAGCGTGAGTCTGTGATACTGTTCCCCATCTTTTTTTTTTTCCCCGTGATTTTACCCCGGAGGAGCATGTCGTCCAGAGTGTGGTCGCGCGAGGATGCGAGGGGGCGGCTTTATTTGTAAGCTCAGTGCGCAGAGGGGCTAAGAGAGAGAGAGAGAAAGTAGTCATAGGGCAGTGTGCTTTATTTGTAAGGAGTCATAGAAAACTAACAAGGAATGAACACATAAAAGGCGTGTGTCCACAACGTCGTGTGTCTGTCTTGACTGGCTGCCAGTCTTTTGTTCCCTGCGCATATCATGTTAATCTGCCTGTTTTTTGTTTTTGCACTATTCCCTTACCCCTCATTGGGACACCATCACATCATTATAGCTGATTTTTTCTCATATCTTTTGATTTACTACTTCACACTTTTTTTTTTTTTTCATATTATAAAAGTAAAAGAAAACTAAAGAAATCAAATAAAATGAAATGGGAAAATGGAGACAAAAAAGTCAAATAGTGTGCACTAGACATATCATCATCCGTTCATGCATGAGTAACAAGATATATAAACTGGACAAGAAAAACATATCAGATTTTGTTTTTCATTGACTGCTTAAGGTTAGTCCTTTAATGATTAATCCTCACAATGCATTGCTAAAGAAACAAACCTAGCATTTGTTTAGTGTGTACCTCGTTAGAGATGTGAAGGTTGCATTTATGATTATGATCACCATGATCAAATAATAAAGATCTTACGCAGTTCTACATGAAAAATATACATTTGAGTACAAAAATATCCGAATGAAAAAGTGTGGGTTAATTTTGACCCTCAAACACCGGAACAGATACTCGCTGTATTATCTGTTAAAAACATGAGAAATCTCTTTAGTCTGATTATTCAAAGCAGGGGATATATATATATATATATATAAATATATATATATATATATATACATTTTTTTTTTTTCAGAACTTGCCTATTCATTTATTTGTGAACGTTCTTTCTTGTGGAGTATTTTAGTCACTGTTCACATAGACCTCAGAAAATGTTTTGAAGTTCAAGAATGTAACTTCCATATAAGAACTGAAAATGATTGAAAAGATTGAGATGATCTGAGTTGCTCTTCTTTGTGTGTGAGTAAAAATGTTCGTTTATTTTCATGGCATGGATGTGTTTGCAATTCTGAGGGAATTATGTAGTTTTCATTTTTCTATGGTGGGTTATGTATTTTGAAAGGAGAAATATGATGTGAATATATTAATGGTCAGTTTCAAGATGGGTGTACATATCTGGGTCGTGAATATATCACACAGAAAACAAATTGTATTAGTGACTTTTATGATATGGATGCTGCATGCTGATTTGATTTGAGTGTGTATGGTTTGACTGCAGATTGTGTGAATCTCTGTTGTAAATCATGGGAATAGATTTGAAATTGTGCGGCCAGGGGCCCATGAAGTCCAGCATGGTGACCTTAGTGTGGTTGGTCTCTTTCCATTTTCACATAAGGCTTTGGCTTCAGGGATCAATGGAGACAGCCTTTAAAGGAATATAGTGATGGTCTCCTATCCCATGTGTCCCCTTGTGGTGAGTGTGGCTCTGATACTGAGTCAAACTGGGTCAGAGGAAGGGCAGAGAATGCAGTATCCTGTATCTATGGAAATCTCTAAACAGGCATTTCATACCATGTAAAGATTCAGTGGCAACAGGCCTACAGTGTCTTTTGATAGGACGCTTTGGCAGTCAAGAATACAGTCGCTTGTGAAATGCTGGTACTGGCGTTTGACTCAAGAAGCTTTGTTTGGTTTGGGGGGGGGGGGGGGGGGGGGGGGGTTGTGACTCAGGGGTAGGGGGGGGGGGGGGGGGGGGTGGTGGGGGGGGGTTGGATGGGGGGGGGGGGGGGAGGGTAGGGGGATGCTTTGTAAAATGAGAGATAGAAAGGAGTGCCAGCGAAGCGAAGGAAGCTGGGAGGGACTTCCACTTGCACAATCTCCAAACGTGTTTTCATTACTCGTTGGTTCAGTCACTTCTTTCTGGTAAACAGATTGTGATATCAAATCGCTGCTATAATTTTTATTTCTTGTTTCTTTACCCGAATAGCTGTATATGTTTTTTTTTTTTTTTTTTTTTTTTTGTTTCATGTTTTATTGCTTTTTTTTTTTTTTTTTAATCATGTTCTTGATGTGAAGCAATACATGCACACATCAAACATGCATAGAAGATTACACTGTATGAAAGAGATACCCTCCATTATAATCGTCATCATGTTTTGTGGATTTTTAAAGTTTTGTATCTCTCCCTCTTTCCTTTTTCCCCTCACTTTTTAATCGTTCTCACATCCATGTTACCAAATGATTTGATGACTGAATACAATGTGCACTAATATTTCTAGTTCGATTATGTCAAATGTTTAAAAAAAAATCTGAGCAAGAGGCAAAGAAAAAAAAAGAAATAAGTAGTTTCATCTAGTGCAGCGCATGGTCTCATGATTTGAGTAAGCAAGGTCTGTCTGATCTTTTTGCACAGATTTCAGTGTATCAGTCAACTGGGCTTACAGTGCACAAATGAGATGCTTGTTGAGGATGAGCTGGTGGTTTTAATCTTTTTTGTCATCGTCTTCCTGGGTTTTGTGGACTAGCCTTCGGCGCTAGTGATGCTGGTACCCTTAATTTTCCTGTCAGTTGAGTTGTCTACCATGATGTACAGCTAAGCAGTTATAAAGTTGCTGATAAACAGCTTGATTTGCTGTTGAGCAGCAGACTGCTGAAGAATTACTGAATACTGAAGAACGAGTACACTACCCAGGTAGGCAGCCTGTTGTGTAAACGATAGTGTGGACTGTCAGCAGCACCTAAAACCTTTGGCAAAATGCTTTTGTTTGTTGTTATTAATTCCAGCTGATCAATTGTTCACAATTTATGACTAAATGTTAAGTGCCTTTTATGTTTTACTGAGAGATAACAGAAACTTCAAGAAATTGAAAAAAGGCAATGTTATGATTTCATCATTTATGCCACAGAGTGTGGCCATACATACATCATACCTTGGGAAGTTGCATCACTAAGGAAATCCTCCCACTCTTGCATGGTCTTGTGTTTGTGTCAAAAGATGTGAAATTCAATACATGGGGACAAAATTTCATTTAACAAGAATAAAATATCAACAAGCATGCACACACACACACACACACCAAAAAGAAAAAAAAAAATGAAATCCATATTTTATTGCTGAAACTAAAGTTCAATTGTTTCAATCTGTATATTCCAAAGTTACAACAGGATAACGCCTAGACTTTTCATGTCATAAAACATCCATGTTTTGATACAAAAATATGGCAGACAAACTGTGTGTATCTATATGTACAAATTGATTTTCACATTTTTAACTTTGTATAAAAGTGGTAAAACTTAATGTTTGTGCATGTACCTTCATTGCATACATACAAAAATAACATTTGTTGACAAATCTATTATCATCATGTACAAAAACACACCTTTATTTGATTAACAAATAAAACATTCATTTCAAGTCTGCTCGTGATTTCAACATTATACAAATGCTTGCCTTCAACATATTTTAACAAAACAAACATAACTCCAATGTATGTTTACAAAAACAAACACAATATTCTAATGATAAGGTCAAAAGCATTTTCTGCTTGACTTCTTAGGCTAACAATAAATGAAGTGGAATGTCCCTCAGCATACAAGTTCACAAACATGCCAGCTGTTCTGTGGTTTCCATTTCAAAGTGAAACAGTAGCTCCTTCATGTCGGTGGCAAGTATTAATCAAAGATGCGTGTTCCCCCAAAACGTTACACTGTGCGCAGTGTTTCAAGCTTACTAACAATATGAGTATCAAATGTCCCCCAGCTTTTGATGTCTAGATGTTTAGTTGCCAGATATTTTTCAGCAGGTATTGTTAATATTGTAATAAACAGGTAGCAGACATAGGCAACGAAGCTGTTAACCTTTGGCACCATTCCCTCTGCTGATGTGCTAAGGCTGCCAACTTTCCTTTCTTCTCCAAATCTCAAAACAAAATTTTATTGCTCAAACACAATTTGAAATGTTCAGTCAGTCACATTATTGATTATGTGTCAAATATGGACAGCTCCTTGGTTGGTTAACTTGCTTTCTCTTTCAATATACCTAATGTTTGATATGATCCATACTACTGTCAGAAGAACTAAATGTGTATTTCTGAAACCTCTTATTGTGAATCATTTAGAAAAAAAAATTGGCCAGGTCTATATCATTGGAATGGCCATTGCTACAATTCTTGCATCAAGTCCTCTCCTTCACTTGGAATGTGTGTTCCTGCTTCACGTAATATTGGTAGTGTTTAAAAAAGAAAAATGAATAATGATATAACATATGATATCATATGGGGAAAGTATATAAATTAAAGTAAGTAAGTAAACACTATACACACATCTATCCATCTGCCTGTATCTTTCAATCTGTCTGTCTTTCTGTCTATCAATCAATTAATCATCAGTCTATCAATTAATCAAATCTGTATAAATCAATCAACCTTTTATCTATCTGTCTAATCTATGAATCAATTAAGTCCATCTTTTATCTATACTGATCTGTCTAAAACCATCCAAATCAAATCAAATGTTTGATTCATCATGCCCTGGAGCTGAACCAAAATGCAACAGAGAAAATGAGATATTAGTTTGAATGCTTGCTTCCAACCATTACCTTACATGTGCATTTAAGCTGATTCCATTTTTTTTACATTTAGTGAAATGCATGTCCCATTTCCTACCAAAGAGTAATGAAATTGAATTCAGTCTAGCAAAACTGTAGATGTCATTTATTCACTAGTACTCATCATCAAGTGCCTCTGCAAGTTAGTAATCTTATGCCCACTCAGACTGTGAGGTACAGCAGGAGCAATTGACAATACTGACCACAACTTGAGTTCCACTACATCACAAGAATCCTTCTATGGGACAGGAATTTCAGTCTTTCAACACCTCAGAAAAAAGAATTGAATTAAACAGGGGTTGAAAGACAGTTGGAGAGTACTCTAACGATTTTTCTAGCTAAATTTTCATCAGATTCAGAAGTCTGCGGAGCATCAAGAGATGCCACCGACGTCAGATTCAGAAAAAAGTATGCACCGACAAACCATGTGGAGGCATCTCCATGTGGAGGCCCTCCACGTGACCCTGCAGCAGCAAAAAACATGTTCTGGGAACCATTTCTATACATTTGCGCTTTTTTCCCATATTTACCTCAACTGTAAAAATGGGCTGTGTGTTCTACCATTACTTCAACCTTTATTCAAGTTCCGGACTCTAAACAAACTCCTTCGATGAGAAACATTATTCCAATAGTACCCGTTTTGAATGACTTCTCAAAATTCTGGTTAGGTTGAAAACTGACAATGTTCTTTATTAAAGAGGGTATAAACAGGAGCATCATTGCCTTGTGTCATGCTTGTAACGCAAAATGCACGATGAAACATACATCTTTGATTCTATGGGGAAAACAGAAACAACAATACAAGCCCAATCTCGGGATTTCATCAGGTGAATGACTACTATTCCCCCCCACCCCCCTCCCCCCATTCTACTCTATTCTTGTAATCCAGCCAACCACACTGGGTCTTCTTAGGGCATCATCATATGTAGATGCCCTTGGAAAATACAATCACAATGAAAAAAAAAATGTATATAATTAAACAACCTGGCAATACAATCATCTTCAGTAGATCAAACGGACACAATATCTGACTCGGGTATAACTGACATTATACAGTTGTAAAGCCTTACATTTTTAAACTTCAATATCATCGGATTCATTTCATGTTGCTTTATAGATCAGCTCAACCACACAGGCTATATTCTGGGCTACAAATGCAGTTAAAATGGGAAAAGACTGCACAAGTAAAATCAAAGTTCTGGTAAAAGGTGAACATGCCTTCTACTGTCAAAGAAAAAAAAGTAAAACAAAACAAAACAAAAAAGCCCAAAACAATCTTTCTCCTTTGTGTGTGATCATATCACATTAAATACATTGATCTCTTGTAAAAACTGAAGGGAAAAAAAAAATCTGATGGAACACCTGAAGATTCTGTTTCTTTAAGGAACACGCTGTACAGTTCTCCTCCCAGCATTCAATAAGAATGTGGATAATGCTGAGTGACTTATAACATGCTATGCGCCATGGTGCACGTTTCTCTTCTAAAGACATGAGTGAGTGTAGAATGTGTGATGTATGAGTAACAAGATATAACAAACAGACAAACATGCAGTTTGAAAAATATATTTCAAGTCAAAATATGGAGAGAAAAAAAAAAAAAAACTATACATGGCAAATATCAGGGCATAAATTTAAAAAATGGTGGGAGCTGGTGGTAAGGGAGGAGAGTACTCTAATGGAGATGTTTAAAAAAAAAAAAAAAAAAAAAAAAAAAAACTCGCAAAAGCTTACAAACTCATGGTAAGCGGGATGAGAACTGCACCAACAAAAAAGCCACAACAGGTAGGAAGGGACTGATGAAACTAAGAACACAATCTTGTTTGTTCCATTCACAACTGGGCAAATCATACAGTTTAAAACTCTCATTCAACCACATTAGTACTGCAAGCAGTTTATAATAAAATCACACAAGATGATTGCTGTCACCTTATGTAAGTTTTTTTTTTTTGAGGGGTGGTTGGTTATTGTTTTTTATTGTTTTTGTTTTTGTTTTTTCTTAAGAAACGGAAGTGATCTGAAATCATCCTGACAGATACTTCCAAACATATGAAAAAAAAGGATTTCTACTCATAACTTAAAATTGTCACGAGAATATGTGAGAAATGCAATCGCCATGCTAACTCCTTTCTCTCTACCCTCACTGTCAGCACACACACACACACTGATTTTATTTTTAAGTACTACAATCAACATGTTTTAAAAAAAATGAACATTTACAATCATTTACACATGTAATGAGAATGAAGGGGCATCAAGACTCATAAACCTGTGGAAAGTTTATGTGATTATCAACTAATGGAATCCACAGCCAAGGGTTTCAGTGACTATTTTGTGCGTGTTCCAAATAATATAGTAACTTTCTCTTCCTTCCACTTCATCGACTGGAAAAAAAAAAAATCTTCAAAGTCACATTAAAGCATCAAACTAAACTTAAAAAAAAAAAAAAACTTACTTCACAGTCCAGCCTTCTGCATCTGTGCCATAACCACACAACGTCCTGAGTTCATGATCTTGGACATTTTCAAAAAAAAAAGGTACACTTCACTCTGATCTCACTAAACTCTATAATCGGTTTTTGCTAAACACACTCTTCCCTCACTCGTCACTGCACTTCACTGTTACAGAAACTGGGTTATCACATAGGCAGGGCTTCCAACCCCAAACAATGCCTGAGGGTTTTCAGTGACGGGCAATACAGGGCTTCTCGCAGGGCAGGGTGCACAAGAAGACTCTGTACAGGCCTGACACTCAGCAGCAGACTGAACGGTTTAGGCACGGCTCCCACCGTGTGCAAACGGCACCAACTCCACACAAGGACATGCAGTTCTTGCACGGCCACGGCTGCTTACTCCTGCATGGGGGCATCATGTTCCCGGCGCTGTCGCTTCTTGAGGAGGGCATTGTTGGACTGGCCAAGGTTCTTGATGTTGACCACCTGGTCGTAATCCACACGCATTGTGGCCAGAGCGTTGGTCATCTCCTCCTGCCAGAGGCATTGAAATCCATGCTGATTACGGTATGCAATAGAAAAGAGAGAGTTTGTGCAGATGCAGCACTTACTTGCTCTCACAGACATAATCGCATTCTTCTGCATCCACACTGAATGTCTCTCATGCTCACACAGTGGTTAAGTACAGAAGATAGACACACCAAAGGTCATGCTTACAACTACTGACAACAACTGTCATCTATGTATGCATAACCACATGAAAAAAGGGTCATCCACGCTATGACTACACATGACCCTGACAAAACTTTTAAACACACTGCCCATCCACATAACAGTCATTACAGAACTTGTTCAGCAATTGCCAGAAAACTATCGGCATTAAAGTTGTTACCGCCACTGTTGGTCAACACTTTCCTGCTCTGTCAAACAACCACTCATACAAAGCTGTTAAATATTCACAATTGCTGCTGCTAACACATGTCCACACCACCATCAACATCATCCACACAGAGGTTGAGTGCTACCCTCACTGCTATGAACACACAACATTCTGGGCATTCCACACTCCACTACACAGCAGCGCTGCCCTGCTCTCACCTGCACGTCCACCCACATCTCCTCCTCTTCCTTCAACACCTTGGCTGACATCAGTGGGGTCGGGGGGAACCTGGGTGTTGTCCTGCAACAGTCAATGACCACCACCGTCACCACTAGTGTATGGTTTGGGGACAGCCAGCTTTTCACTGGTTACTTCTCTGCCTTGGAATATGTCCTGCAGTTTAGCCTGCTTTATGCTCAGAAACTGGTTGTGGCACAAGTCTGTTAGATCACAGTAGGATGGATCAAAGTCAGTTGTATTACAGACAACTGCATCAGTCAACTGAGTCCAAATCAGTTGGTTTTTCAGGCAAATGTTCGCATCTGGTTGGATCAAAGGGAGTTTATTCCAGTCGACTGTATCGAAGTCAGTTGTATTAACGTGAATTGCATCCAAGCTGGTTGTTATTAAAGTCAGCTGCTTCATAGTTTGTATCACAGTCGATTTATCAACGTTTGTTTATTCAAGTCATTATACCAAAGTTGGATGGATCAAAGTTAGTTGATCAAAGTAAACTGCATCAAAGGTGGTTGTTTAAAACTCTACCTACGTCAGTTGTGTTGAAGTCACTTGCATAGTCAGTTGTGTGAAAATCATCTGAATCAAAGTCAGTTGTATGAATGTCACCTGTTCTAAAATCAGTTGTATTAAAGTCAACTTATCACTGTTGGTTGTATGAAGTCAATTGTTTCAACATTAGCTGCATACACTGAATTGCATGTATGAAAGTCAATCATACCATCGTCATTTGCATGAAAGTTAACTATGTAAAAATCAGCATATCAAAGTAAGCTGTATCAAGCTTGCTTGCATCAAAATCAATTAAATCAAATCTGATATGAAAAAACTTGGGTGCATTCAAATTTGTAATACTGAAGTCAATTGTATTGCAGTCAGTTTATCAAAGTCAATCATATAAAAGTTAATTCGCAAAATCAGCTTTATCAACGTCAATTACAAAGGCAGTTGGACTATAGTTAATTGTGTCAATGTCAGTTACATCAAAGTCAGCTGTATGAAAGTTAACTGTATCAAAGTCAGTTGTATTCAAGTCAGCTGAGACAGTTGTATCAAAGTCAGCTGCTACAGTTGTATCAAAGTTAGCTGTGCAGAAAGCCTGTGTTCCATTCTTTTTCCACAGCAAATATTATTCTATCATTCATTTGCTCCTTTAGAAATGAGAGCTAATTATACCTGATTTTGTCTTTTGTCTTTTATCTTTGACACAAATAACCAGCTTCCAGTGTACACAAGTATGATCATTTGATCCATAACAGTATAAAAAATATGGACACAAATCAACCAACTGATTTGTCCCATCTAACTTTATTCAGCTGTGTCAAAGAGAACGACACGATACCAAAAACTGTTAACATTTGCTTCAAACTGTCTTCCCTTTCTCCCCTACCACTCCCTCCTTTCCCTGCAAAGTAGACATTCTATCACGCCAACACAGTGCAATTCAGGCACCTGTGTTCCTCTAATCTTACAGTACAACTTGAAAATATCTAAACATGTACCTTTCTTTTAAAGACAGCTGAAAGACAGGAACAGGAACACAACACAAACTTGAAAAAAAAATCTGCTGATGTTTAAAATTTGAAATATAAACATACTATGTACAAACTGCAATTTGGATTTTGTTCTTCCGTTAGTTTTCAAAATAACTGCTTTACTTTTTCTAGAATGGAACAGTCTTCTTTTAAGTAATAAACAGTTTCATTTGCATATATTTTTCAAAAACAAATAGACATTTCTCTCTATGAAATAAAAATCATTTACTGGGCAAGAATTTATGAACAATATCATATGTGCCCTTCCCGTTATTCATGAAAGTTCTATGCTGTTCAATGTTCTGCTGTGAAACAATGGAGTTCTTCTCACTCTTAAAAATCTACGCTAATTAGCTGAGTTAACTTACTGACTTGATACAACATACTACCCAAACTGCAAATATTTACAACAAAGCTGATTTTAACAGTTATCCTTCACCTTCATGTGTTGCTGTAGCTTTACGATTAAGTTCAAGTAACCTACCGCCGAGTTCTGTTTTCAAACTTTCACTGTTTCCACAAACTATTGTGGCACATTCCAGCTAGTCCAAGGAAGCAAGAGACCAAAACAATGAAAATTCAATTTTCATTTTATACTTTTGAGGAACTATACTACAACCCACAATCAACATACTAATGACAACCCCCTCCCCCAAAAAAAAAGAAACACAAAAAGTGCACAACAAAGCATAATTTGTAATGCACATATATATGTGAAGTTTAACACACATCCAGCAATACACAGAAGCACAACAAAGTGTTCCTCCTTAGCAAATGCCAGGCAACAAAACTGTCTTCCCAGTGCAGCCGACAGGCAACAAAAATGTTCTCTCAATACAGATTTGCGCAACAACAGAAGAGTCCTCTCGATATATATCTTAGGCAACAAAATAATCGTCCCAAATCAACATCAATATCCTCTCGAATACAGATCTCAAGAAACAAAAGTGTCCTCCGAATAAAACTTACAGCCAACAAAAAAAAAAAACACCTGTATTCCCAATATCTACTTTAAGCAGCAAACAGATGTCCCTCTCATACAGATGTCAGGCAACAGCCAAAAAAAAGTCCTCTCAATTCCTATGTCGGGCAGCAAAACATGTCCTTCCATTACAGATTTCAGGCATAAAGGAGTTCTCCTAATCTTGGTATCACAACATGAATGTTTTCGCAACAAACCTGCTAATAAAAAAGCAAAAACAAAAAAACTTACTGTTGTACTTTTCCACAAAATTAGGATGGGTTTGTTTTGTTGTTATTCTTGTTTGTTTGTGTTTTTTTTCCTTGGGGTGGTGGTTTGCTTTGTTGTTATTCCTGTTTGTTTGTTGTTTGTTTATATATTTGTTTGTTCTTGTTGCTGGGTTGTTTTTTTTTTTGGAAGGGGGGTGGGGGGTGGGTTTGTTTGGTGTGGTGGTGGGTGGGGGTTGCGTTTTGTTGTTATTCTTGTTTGTTCGTTGTTTATTTCAATGTATTCTTTTTTTCTTTTCTTTTTTTTTTGGGGGGGGGGGGGGGGGGGGGGTTGTTGTTGTTGAGCATTGTGGTGGGGTCTCTTGTTTTGTTTGGTTTGGTTAATGTGCAATACTCTCATGGGATACTACAAGCCAGGTATGGTGGCAATTTTGCCATTTAAGGCTATATAAAAGCTGGGCATGGGTGAACTTTGCCAAGACTGTTGTCAGACTCAATAAATGTTCTCCTAATCTAGCTGACAGGCAGCATAAATTTCCATCCCAGCATGCTGATAGGCAGCCAAATGGAGGCTGACATGTCCAGACGATGAGGACTCCGTGCAATCATGACTGATTTTGCATATTTTGGTCTTCCTTTGGACGCATCCAGGGAAATTAAAATGGAATCCCTTGAAGACACTGAAGGCACAGCTGGTAAAATGTGATGTTTTGGAAATCTTAAATGAGGCAGGGTGTAGTAAAATGTAAATAGCATGGACATCAAGAATTACCCTTCTTGTTTTTTTTTTACTGTTCACTGTGAGCCAGAGTTACCCTACTTGTTTGTTTTCACTCTTCGACTGTTCCCTGCCTCGTTGAAGATTTCCTTTCATACCTAGCAACCACCAAGGTTATCTGTGTTTGTTTCTGTTCATCTGTGATGTTTTGGAGTTATCTTGTTGACACACACATACAGAGAAACACACACACACACTATCCTGCTTCACATTTATGCCTGCCTGCAACGCACTGAACATTCTCAAACAAAGAATAATACAGAAGCTGGCATGGCCTGTGGATTTGAGACGAAGCAGAATATATTGTGAATTGTTATTACTGTGACTGCAAAAATAAACCCTCCATTAAATGCAGATTAGATAAATGAATAGGGTGTAATGATAATCAAAATCAATAACGATACAGGTGAATAACACACGAAAAATTAACGCAAAATCATGATCAAAAGCCACACTCGGAGGGGGAAAAAAAACCCACAGACCAGTTCAACCAGGCGTGTACCTGTATTCCTGATCTTGCGTAAATCGTAAAAATCAACCGAAGATGCATCCACTTCGCAAGACTTTTAAAAAACGGAAGAAGGGAACGCAATCCCTTCAGGAAAACGCTGGGGGAGCTCAGCTGCAACAGAACATGCTTCTGGCAGGGGGAAAAAAATTGCACCCAAAATTTAGATCCAGACACACCAACTCCCTAAAGAAAAAAGTAACAATGTAAACTATGACGGCCAAGGAAAGGGTTATTTTCTGTTCCATTCCCATTTTTCCGTATCTTTTTGATTTTAGACCCTCAATTCCTCAGCCAGACTAAGGATGCAAATGTTCCTAACCAGGTTCAATGAAGGTGTCAAACTTGCTTTCTTTCACCAGAAAAACAACTTTTTGTTATTGACAGACATACCTAAAAAATAAATCAAACAAAGTGAAATAATGAGGTCTGCGCCAACTGGAGAAAGATGGAAATTTGATATGCCTGAGCTCAGATCTTTCGCAACATCCACTGAAGACATTTAAGCCTTCATTTCTTTAAGGAAGTGCTTTGCTCACACAGGGAATCTGAAGTTCAATGCTGGTGTGAAACAGAAAGTTTAAACTGACCAGCTGTTGCAGTGAAGTGATTAGCATCGTGGACTCCCGGCTGGAAGGTCGTTGGTTCAATATCCATCAGAGCCATTCATTTATGGCATTTTCCTGCCCCACCGGCTCCTACCCACAGATGATTTTGCCATGGGCTCTACTGGACCATACAGTTGAATTCCATCCATTTAATAGATGCATCTCTTGAGAGTGTTGCTCAAATTTTCTGACCAACACAGCAGTGTCTGTAACTCTCGGACCAAGCTGACACCAGGAAAAGCTATAAAGGAAGTGTAGAGCGAAGCCCTGTCATGAAGTCTCAGAACAGAATGGAAATCTCTAGAATCATTTGCATCACCCTCATCAGTCAGCACTGAAACAGAAGAAGTCTCCAATTGCATGGCCCTTCAAACCCTGCTCTTATAGTGACCTCAGTTTCCATGACTTCTCCACGTCTATTGCCCTTGGTTCTGTTCTGTTCCATCAGGATTACCAGTACCGGCAAATTCATGGGGACTGTCGCTGGGTGGACATGGTGGCGCCTACCATAGGAGCTCACTCATGCTGGCCCCACGCCTAGCCAATTATTGTTGTCAGGAGGAGGGGAGGGGGGGAATGGCGAGTAGGCGGTGGTGGTGGAATGAACGGTGTAAGTGCATGGAAAGGCATGAAGGATGAGACATCTAAAAAAAAAATAAATAAAGTTTTAACTGACTTCTAGATTGTAAAGTTGTCATTTCCACTCAAACAGCACGGACAAGCAAATTACAGTGTACAAAAGAGACAGTTTTAAGTGTTCCTGCATACTGAGAGTGCTGTCTACTGTCATCCACAAATAGAATCTGTGTAATAAACGCACACACACCCACTTGTAGCACTATATACACACATAAACAAACACAAACACACACACACACTATGTTTTTTTGCACATGAACACTAAACCGTGATACTTACTGCAACCCACTTGCTGGCCATGACCTGTCTGATGTTCAACCTCTTGTCAGGATCCGTACACAGCATGCCACGTATCAAGTCTTTGGCTGCACACATCAGACCAAGGGTCAGCTGGCATGCTATCATTGTCACACACCTGTTCAACCTAACATTGCTTCTGGTACACTTTAGATCTACTTGCAAAGTGAAACGACTGTAGGCGGAAATCTAAGCAAATCTTAAGTAAATGTCAGCGAACCGCCAAGAGAAACGTGGACAAACGAGTCACAAGACAAACCACAACGCGTTTCGACCTCTTAGGTCTTCTTCAGGTGCAACAAAAATGAAACAATTAACGAAAATGCACTTAGCTTTGATCACTTCTGTGTTCAGCGCAAGAAAGAAGGCGTTGAATATATGATGGAAGCTGAAGTGGATTTTTCAACACCTTCTTTCTTGCGCTGAACACAGAAGCGATCAAAGCTAAGTGCATTTTCGTTATTTGTTTCATTTTTGTTGCACCTGAAGAAGACCTAAGAGGTCGAAACGCGTTGTGGTTTGTCTTGTGACTCGTTTGTCCGTGTTTCTCTGGGCGGTTCGCTGACAATTTATTTAAGATTTGTTCTGGTACACTTTGCCACACAAGATGAATGCATCTTCCAAAAAAAGGACAAATGCTGCTCTTCTCAATGTTTGTAAAAGCACTGTGCAAGTGTGTGCGTGCGTGCGTGCGTGTGTGTGTGTGTGTGTGTGTGTGTGTGTGACAGACAGACAGAGAGAGAGAGAGAGAGAGAGATTTTCCAATTTTCTTGTAAAAGCAGAGCGGAGGGGGCAGAAGGAGGAGGGCATTTTCCCCAGCCATTGCAGAGTGGACAAATTACCTTCCTGACCTTGCAGTAGCTACACGAAGCAACAGACATTTCTTTCACAACTGGCATAATTTGTGATAAATTCCTGCCATCTTCCCAGGTTTTTTTTTCTGTTTTTACAAATATATTTCTGGGCCTACAGTCTCTGCTTGTGTACTTAAGTAACAGTATGCTGTCAAGGAAGTAGACGCAACCAGACGAGACTCTGTGCATGAAAATCAGGAACAGTTGTCACCCTTTGATCAAAGCAAACCCCCCCCCCCCCCACCCCCTGTAAATGGCACACTGAGACAACACTATGGTTATATTCTACAAATGTAGCCACCATTCAAGAACTTTAGTTGATAAGCCTATTTAAGCAGTTTGTCATATTCATCATATTTTCACTGAAAAATGTATACTAAATATGGTGAAATCTTCCATGTAAACAGGTCTGTTATCACAGACCAAGTATCAGCTTGTGCATCAAGCAAGAGTCTCATTTGTACCACGTTTGTGAACTAGGAGTGTAATAAATAATACTAAGGATAAGCTTGTAGGCCAAGAGTTTCTCACTGTTAGAAAGGTCTGCATTAGGATGGAGTTTCATTATTAAAGATCAGATCGTGGACCAACAGACTAACTTATGATCAAAACAATGATCAATGTGTTTCCAAGACATCATTTCACCATCACATCAAGGGCCAGCTTGTGTACCAAAACAGCGTTTCAGTATCACATCATGCATGTAAATGTGGAGAACATATGTGCACTTGTGTGTAACGTTATTGTTTTATGTATATGTTCTGAGATTTCAGAAACTGCATAACAATGTCATATAATTGTCAGAGAGAGAGAGAGAGAGAGAGAGAGAGAGAGAGAGAGAGTGTGAGTGTGTGTGTGTGTGTGTGTGTGTGTGTGTGTGTGTGTGTGTGTGTGTGTGTGTGTGTGTGTGCGCGTGCCAGCAAGTGTTTTATAATAAGCGCACCTTCTTGTGACACTCTGCTCCACTCAGGCTTGGGGAACTCATACTGGCCATTGCGTATTCTTTTCTTCATGCCGGGTGAAATGGCGGCACCATGGTTGCTGTAGAACGGTGGGTATCCACACAGACTGTTCAAGAAAGAAAAAAACATCACTACATTCAACCATCACAACTTGCAGAAAAAGGCACAGATGACAGGATTGGTATGATAAATTAGAAATGTGATAAGACATTTAAACATGTATCTGAAACATTTCACATAGGAGAATGTGGTATACACATCTGGACTTTTTACATGATGATCGATGAGGCTAACAATGTTCATGATGTATGTTTTTTTTTTTTGTTTTATCATGATGTATGTTATGAGTTCCACTCTAGTCTGAGACTATACGAGTCTTTGTTTTCTTTCCTACTGCGCTGTCTACTGTGCTTGTGAGATACGAACAACTGCAGTTCTGGTGTGGAATTTCATGACAACTCTCAGGGATGTATCCGTGACTTAGTGTAACTGTGCAGTTCCAGATTTTCCCATCAAATCTATGGCACACTACACTCATGTAGGAGCAGACAGTGGCAGAAAAATCCCACCAAGAAACGCCTATGATGGGACCTGATCCTGCAACCTCCCATTCCACAGTTTGAACCACTGCGCCATGGCAGTTGATTGCCCGATAATTTCCTGGTGATTATTGGTGCTGGGACTGCAAAGGAAGTAGACTGAACATGGCTATGTGAGGACCACACTTACTGGATATATGAAATATAGTGCCTCGAGAGGTAAACTGAAAGTACTGGATGCAAATGTTAAGGATTGAAACATGCACTCTCTACAGAATAGCAAGGCTCATGGAAATATGATCTCGCATAATCCAACAAAGGGGACATATGGATAAGAGATAATTTTAAAATGTGTCTCCACAGAAGAGCAAGAAAATATGATTCTGAATAATCTAATTAAGAGGACAGATAACAGATGACAACTTCATTAATTAAAAGATTCCTGAAAGGGGCCTTTTATGAGTTGTGTTACATAACCATACAACATTTGACTGCATAACATGTGAAAAGGAGATAAAATACTATTAATTAACTGATTTTTAATGTTGATGACACAATTATGTGTGCCTGGAACCACAGACAAGCATAAGAATGTCTAGAACAGGTAAGACTAGGCTGGATAAACAGGTGATGGTTTCACTGAGGCCAAACTAAAGATGTCTGTAGATGTGGGAAAGAAGGACGGGCTTACAGGATGTACATGATGACTCCCAAGGACCACATGTCGCAGGACATGTCATATTCTCTTCTCTGCCCCAACACCTCTGGTGCTGCACACAAAATGCACAATATGTCAATGTCCTATAGTGGAAAATCATTATCCTTCTGTCGCCATCTCTATATGAACCTCAGAACATTAATTACTCCAACACTCACCTCAGTCAGTGTCACGAATATGTCTATGTACTTCACCTCACAGTAAACATCTTTCAGGTGAAACTCTGAATGTTACCTAACATATGTCAAACTCATCTTAACCAATGTCAAGAAAGGGCCTTTGTACTGTACTTCACAGTGAATCTTTCTAATGCAACTCTAAATATCAATTAACCATGATAATACTCAACTCAGCCATGACATAAATGTCTTTTTGTACTTTGCCTCGCAGTGAGTATCTTTCTAGTGTAATGCTAAAATAAACTTAAAAACAATTACAATACTCGTCTCAGCCAGTATCTGAATGTGTCTCAGTACCTGCCCTCACAGTTGTATGTTGTTGAAAATATTCATCTCAGTCAATGTTCTGAGCGCATCTTTGTATTTCACCTCACCATAAACATCTTTCTAGTGTAACTCTAAACATTATCTGTGAAAAACTCAACCACTGTCTCTTTCTAGCATAATTCTAAGCATTAGCTACAGTAGCACTACTTAAGTATTGCAGCATTATGGATTTGACTTGCAATGTGATGCATGAATATCAATGTAACTGATCCTCTAAAAACTCAATAAACACATGAAACTACAAATAAGGCGAAGAAAACTGTTTTTTTTTTCAAGGAAAAGGAAAAGACAATTTCAGATATAACTCTACAACAATTGCAACAACATTTATCAAACGCAAACAACAACAGTTTTAAGTTTTATATCTGGAAGCATATAATAGTTCAGAATTAAACTGGAATAAAATACAAAAAGATCTCCATGTCATCATTTTCCGTTTTGTCACTGCTGAGGTGTGCACACGATTCTGACTGAAAAACAGTCATGAAAATGGATGGACTCCATGGGTGAAGCATTACTGCTACTTTCAAGCTGAAAAAATCATGAAAATATGGACTCCATGGGTGAAGCATTACTGCTACTTTATCCCCAGTATGATAAACCACTCCAACTTCTAACCAGACACTGCACTTGCACTTACCAACATAATATGGTGTATAGCATGGAGTCTGAAGAGGTTTGTCTGCACTGACTTCCTTGGCAAATCCCAAGTCGGTCAATTTCAGAACAGCATTTGGTGATTTGTCAGTAAACAACAGGTTTTCTGGCTGTAAAAAAAGAAAGCATAAATTATTTTAATATTTCAAATACCATAACATTCTAAACAGCATAACTGAATACTTAAAACTTTAAAAGTATAGAGGCTGAGCACAATTTTCTACTGACACATCAACTGAATACCTATGTGGACCAATAAGATTCCTGTATTGAAAATAAATATTTCAGGAAGTGTCATTAAGTAATGCTTATATGAACCTTTCTCCACCTAGTTTCAGTTTCTCATCTTTCAGTCATGATATACTGTTTCAAAGCATTAAAATGTGTCAAAAACCAGATTTAAACAGATATATAACTATCTGTATGGCACGCACTCCCACAAAAGATTTAACAGAAACACATTCAACATTTGATACAGATACATATATACAGACTTACTTCAAATCTCTGTGTGCGATATCCATGGAATGCAAATGTTCAATGGCTTTTACAATACTGCGGATGATAGCTGCTGCCTCTGAAATACAAGCAATTGATATTTGTGATACTTTGCATGAATAGCACTATTTAACTTGATATGCTAAACACACTAGTACTTGCATAAACAGCACTATTTAACTGGGTATGCTACACACACATTCAGTGATACCATACCAAAAATGTGCCCTCTTCTATCAAATATCCATTGCAGCTATAGCTACTATATGCTTTTGAGCTAAGCACACTTTCAAATGACCACGGGGGGGGGAAAAAAATCAACATCTTTTTATATAAATTTTCAGTGGACTTGATTTCTTCACTCACACGACAGGCATTTACTGTTCAGACAAATCTGATTCTGAAACTTTAACTCAAGCACAGTCAAGTGCCAAAGACAAACAAAGATTAGAAGTAATGACAGACTTTATCATCATCTTTCATGATAAGAAATCAGAATCAAAATGCATTTCAAATGTAATTTTCCTTCAGTTCTGACTGCATGTACTAACTCCATAGGTTTCATGAGTCAGTACAGAAATTCATCACACTGCATTTTTTTAAAGGCATACAAAAATGTAAAAGAAACTCATAAATGAATGATAACAAAAACCATACTTTTCTTGATGTCAAATTATGATTTACTACAGTGAACTGTTTTACTTGATGTCAAATTATGAACTTCAGTGAACTCTTTCAAGAGTAAATGATTACTTCAGAGAACTAAAATACAGTAATCTGATTCCAATACAGAAAATATCTGAATCCACAGTATGAACAGTACGCAGAGATGAATATCTGACCCTCGTTCTGTGAATGGGCTGTCTGCTCTCTCTTGTATTCTGGAAAATAGTTCACCTCCCTCCATACTGAAACCAAAGACAGCACACCATTATTTATCATAATTTATATTTATTGTTTGGTCATGCCTCTTTAAACTGTCCATGATTAGCTCTTCAATGTCTGTCATTGCTCACAGTACCAGAAAAACAGCCAAAAACCTATATCCAAACAAATTAATCATTGGCAGTGTGTGTGTGTGTGTGTGTGTGTGTGTGTGTGTGTGTGTGTGTGTGTGTGTGTGTGTGTGTGTGTGTGTGTGTGTGTGTGTGTGTGTGTGTGTGTGTGTGTGTGTGTGTGTGTGTGTGTGTGTGTGTGTGTGTGTGTGTGTAAGAGTGCATGTATGTATTCATCTATGTAGGTAGGTATACATGAATGTGTATGTGTGTGTGTGTGTGTGTGTGTGTGTGTGTGTGTGTGTGTGTGTGTGTGTGTGTGTGTGTGTGTGTGTGTGTGTGTAAAGAACTTAAATCAAAGAATACAGGCACAGTTTTAACTATGAGGAAAAGGAGACTACAGAACTCACCACTCCATAATGACTAGTAGTAAACACCGATGCCCTGAGTAGTTGTTTTCATACACATCATGAATTTTCACAATGTGTTGACAGTTGGGATGGTGGCAGGCCCTCCAGTGAAGGTCGACTTCCCGGCGTGCCTTTGGAACATCTTTCAGAACCTGAGAATTGTAACACAGGTTAAGACTTTTTTTCTTTTCATCATGGATTTTTCTTGTTAAGTTATTTCACTCTGTGTGTGTGTGTGTGTGTGTGTGTGTGTGTGTGTGTGTGTGTGTGTGTGTGTGTGTGTGTGTGTGTGTGTGTGTGTGTGTGTGTGTGTGTGTGTGTGTGTGTTCATATATATGTAATGGCTTACAAACAAGATCTAGAGTACATGGGCTGCAGTCCCTGTATCCATCAAAGTGATGACCAAAAAAAAAAAAAAAAAAAAAAAAAAATCAAATTTAACGTCTCCTTTTCTTTTAGTACATGGATAACCTCTACTTTGAAGCAGTCACAAAATTGCATGGTTATCATGGATCCCACTGAGGAATACATAAATTACTGAAATTCTACAGGGGTCAGAGACGGAGAAGAAAGGGTTGGGGGAGATGAAGAGGGGGGGGGGGGGGGGGGGGGGTAAAGGGGTGGTAATATGTTTCCCTTCTTCCTCCATCCCTGGGAAAAAAAGCAATAGACACTTGCTCTCAAAGTTGTGATGTCTGAGCATTCAGTAGTGGTTGCCAGCATTTCAATCTAACCACCACCAAGACCATTTGTTTGTACAGCTTTTAAAAATCTCTCTCACTTTCTAAGCATCTTGCCGACACACAATGCCACAGCATAACATTAGTTAGCGTTTAACCAGGCAGACAAAATGGTGACTGTCTGCTCTTCAAAGAAGTTTTGTGATGTCAGAGTTGTCTACTAGCTTACCTAAAACATGACCACTGCTTTGTGGATTCTATAGCTACTTTTTTTTTTCTCTAAATTCAAAAAAAATTTCTGACCAAAATAATCTGCTTACTGCAGTTTATTTTGTATTTTGCTCAAATTCACAAAACTGTTGAAATCTGAGCCTTGGGTTATAACTGAAGTACCTGATCACTTATGAGAATTTTCATTTTCCTATAAATGTATTGTGTTGCTTGGGTTATATTGCTGAAGTACTATTTTAATCTGTGGTCATTCTATGACTGTCAACGCTATGAGTAGAAGAAACAAAGGAGATGCCAAAAGAATTCAGAGGTAGTCCAGCAAGCCAAAAGGAGCACTGGACTATGCAGGAAAGTGCACTCCGAAGAAGTCTTAGAAATGAAATGAAATCGAACGAAACTTGGCACATGCCCCTACTTGTGGTAGGATGAACTTCATCTTCAGATCTGTACCTGACCCCCAGTCCCTGAATACAAACCCGGAAAAAACATGGGAAATCAGATGACCCTACATGTCCTCTCTGCCAGAGCAATCAGAAGAACATGTCATGAGCTGATGCAAAGCAGCACTAACCCCAGGAAAATACACATGAACAAATGGAGGCACAACCAGGCCCTTAACGAGATCACACATGTATACAATTAGTACTGTGAGAGGATAAAAGACTTGTCACAAGGACCTCCAGTAACAACATCCTATATGGCAGACTGCAGCAAATCATGGTCCAGAACAGCTATGACATCTGCAGCATAGAAACAGGGCTTACTGGGAAGAGTGCACAGCAGCCCCTCCAGAATGGCAAACAAACTTTAAGAAAAATTACCTAATGCTGAATGGAAGGAGCAAACAAATCACACAGCAAACACCAGGACAAAAAAGAAATGCTCATACTATGAGCAAGAGCGGCATGAGAGTGATTATACTACTTAACTCTTGTCCATCAGAACAAATACCTCTCACTGAAATCAATCCATGCCATGTGATAACAAAATGAATGCAGCACATCTGATGAGAATGCCAGTCTGCCCAGCAGCTTGAAAAAATCTAGCTTCCATGCCCAAATCCTCACCATTAAAGTTGGATCAAGGGAGTCTGTTGGCATGTCTACATCTCATTTAAGTTTCCATGCCAAAGTCCTCACCATAAAAGTTGGATTAAGGGAGTCTGTTGGCATGTCTACATCTCATTTAATGGCTTGGGAAGAACTTTGTGTTCCTATACTTATACATTCCTTTCAATTGTACACGTATTAAGCCTACATATCCCTTGACTAAAACAAGTGGTCCTTATTTGCAAAGCAGACGACAAATTCAAGATGACAGCCAGTGTAGGAGCTCTCTTTCACCTACATGTCTCTCTCGGGCCAACAACTGCAACATTAATAGTAATATGACAGAAAGCTGTGTGCTGTCTCAAGCTGTGCTATATTTCTCAATGTTGACAAACAAACAACAGGTGAACGGGACTTTGGTGAAGTCGCACACACACACACACACACACACACACACACACACGCACACACACACACACACACGCTCAAAACACACACACACACACACACACACACACACACACACACACACACGTACATAGACACACACATACAAATACACATCACTGATGCTTTCCTCCCAACTCTTCCTTTGTTTCATTAATTCATCGATTCATTATTCGTTTGTCTATATATATTCATTCATGTTTCTGTTTCATTTTCAAATTTATTCATTATCCTTTTGCCTTCTAATGTTCTATCTGTTTATTTTGACAACGGATTTTTTCATGTATGTAACACTTTCATATGTGTTGATGGCAAACAATATAATGCCACATACTGATACCTAAACATTAGTGATGGCACTGAAAGAAGTCAATGTTTATTGATTGTTTTGTAATCATTAATACAGATAATATTGAGCCATTCTTGATTCAATGTGTTCACAGATGTTTTTCATTTTCATACCATTTGTTCTGTTCTGCTTTTGCAGATGGCTTGATGATGGGGAACAGTAGGAGACAGGGGGGTGGGGGCGGAGGCAGATTCTGCTCTTCAAAACACCATATCAACATAAGATTTTTACTTTCACACACACACACACACACACACACACACACACACAGACAGGTACATTGTGACTGTTTCACTGCAACAACTACAATTATTGTTTTCACGGCAACAACTTAACATTCAGGGCGGAAACTACTTCCGTATAACTAGTAGAAACTTGTCCTGTCAAAATCCAAGCGATGATTAGGATCGATATCAGCCGCTTGGTTTCTTTAGGTACCATTCAAATTCTGTTAAAGCTTTTCAAACTGTGTTGTTGCCGGCTGTTGTCCGTTGTTTAAAACTAGTTACCGAGATTTAACGTCGAGTAGTCCATATCTCAAAAGGTAATAGTAGCAGACGGGAATGCACCGAAAAGGGGGAGTTTGGAGTTGAGGACATAACTGTATGATCGATACCTGTACCACCAGAAACAACAATATATATATATATAGGCGATGGAATTCAAAAGAACGACAGTCATAACCAGCACTGTACTGAAGAGTTACAAAAAAATGGAAATCCTGTACCAGAAAATCAATGGCATCCAATTCAAATGATTAGCTTCAACTTGCCTTCAAAGCAAATTTTTGGCCCGAGGCTCTGGCAAAACATTCCAACACTTGCCGTTGATGCCTAAACCCAGTACACTTCCCGTTAGTCTATAGTCGTCTGAAATCGGGTGTCTCTTTGGTTGGAGAGGTTGAAAGTTCATTTTGACAGGTAACCGCACCGACAGCTACTATTAAATGTGAGGGAATCGAGAAGATTGGGAAACCGGACACAGGACTATGACGCAACGGAAATGACGAAATTGGTATTTATAGCATATGAAAGCGGCTCTTGTGAAATCCTCGATTGCCTTGTTTGGGGTGACATTACATAGGAAAGGTCGTGTTGTACATACTTCGTGAAACTGATTCTGGCTTTCGAAAATCGCGGCGATTCGGCAAGCAGCAAAAATGCCAGACTTACATTCAGTCGACCCAAGAACAGACATGTATGAGCTTATACAGAATGCTAAATCAGCACAATGATGGTTGAGAACTAAGTTCAAACATGCCTTTTGAAACGCCTTGAAATGAAGAACTCGTGTATGAATTCCCGTTGTAACACACGCTATACAAAGAACAATCAAGCTTCACAATTGTTACAAAACAAACATAGGCCTATGCGTTTGTGTGGGACAATACACGCGCGCTGTCGCTTTTTCGTCTTCTGTCTTCTTTCCGTAGAGTGTCCACAATCATCAAATTGATTATTCTGACACTTGCGTGTGTATGACCGTTTTCTATCCCGCCATTAAGGCAGCCATACTCCAACTTCAGGGAAGGTGCATGCTATGTGTAACGTGTCATCGGCCTAGACCCGAGAGCAAAGCCCCTGGACCAGACAGAATCATCCCTCGCCTCCAAAAGGAAATTGGTGATGAAATTGCCCCAGCCCTAACGCTTCTCTTTCAGTCCTCCATGAATACAGGCATTGTACCACAGCACTGGAAAAGGGCAAATGTCTCTCCTGTGTTCAAGAGGGGTGAACGATACAGGCCTGAAAACTATCGCCCCGTCTCCCTCACGAGTGTGCCGTGCAAAATCCTAGAGCACATTGTAGTAAGCACAATTATGGGATTTGCAGAGGCAAACAACATCCTGCGCAAAAGTCAACTGCTGGGGCTTGTGGATGAGCTGTCCTACAAAATGGAAAAGGGGAAACAATCAGACGTCTTAGTGAAGGATTTCTCAAAAGCCTTTGACAAAGTCTGCCACTCCCTTCTAATCCACAAGTTCCGACATTACGGGATCACTGGCCAGGTCCACGAATGGATCAAGAACTTTCCTGGCAAACCGACAGCAGGCGGTGGTTGTTGATGGATCTTCTTCAAAGGCTGTCCCAGTAGAGTCAGGAGTCCCCCAGGGATCAGTCCTGGGCCCAGCCCTTTTTCTCCTCTACATAAACGACCTCCCTGAACAACTCTCCTCAACAACTTGGTTTTTTTGCAGATGACACTCTCTGCCCCGGAACTGTAGCTTCCCCCCAAGACCAAAGAAGCTACAACAGGACCTGGACCACATGGCATTCTGGAAAACACAAAATGGAAAATGTCTTTCCACCCAGACAAGTGTCAAGCCCTCCATGTCTCCAGGAAGAAAAACACACTGACTGGCACATACCATCTCCATGGCCAAAATCTCAAAAGAGTCGAAGAGACAAAGTACCTAGGGGTCACCATTTCCCAAGATCTTAGCTGGGACACCCACATCTCCAACATAACTAACAGGGCAAACAAGACCTTAGGGTTTCTCACGCGAAACTTGAGAGTGAGCTCCATCAACATCAAAGAAACTGCCTACAAAGCCCTGGTTCTCCCCACCCTAGATTATGCCTCACCTGTCTGGGACCCCTACACTACCAAAAACATCGCCAACATGGGAAAAAGTCCAATGCGGTGCAGCTCGATGGGTTGTGAACGGCCACCGTCACACCTCGAGTGTCGATTCCATGCTGACACATCTACAGGGGTCCACTCTAGCAGACAGAAGAAGAGCAGCAAGACTGACCACTTTCTTCAAATATCATCGAGAAAAGGTCAGCATCAACACCCCATTCAGGCCCACACCAAACACCCCAGCACGGTCTACAAGACAGTCTCACAGGGGAGACATATCTCCTCCCTGCCTGTAAAACCAACTTCAGGAAGCTTCCTTCCTTCCCGAGGACTGTCAGGGAGTGGAACAGCCTGCCTCCTGAGGTTATCTCCTCAACCTCAGTGGAGTGCTTCAAGTCCCACATTTGACCCACCAGCGCCCTCCCCCCACCCCCCTCCCCCCTTCCCCCCTCCCCAACCACCACCACACCCACCCCACAAGTCCCCCTACTGCCAGTCCTACATGTCTATGCCAACAGCCTTGTGGAACCCCCATACACATCAGAACCATCAAAATGGTGATGGCGGATGTTTAAAGAAAGAGGAAGATACCGACGGCCAAACTGGCCTAACTGAAGATGTTCGTTCATTCGTTCGTTCTGCCATATTCTCAGAGTAATTTTAGACTTTGAAAGGAAATTGTGTGTGTGTGTGTGTGTGTGTGTGTGTGTGTGTGTGTGTGTGTGTGTGTGTGTGTGTGTGTGTGTGTGTGTGTGCGCGCGCGCGCGCGCGCACGCGTGTGTGTGTGTGTGTGCGCGCGCGCGCGCGTGCGTGCTTGTGTGTAAATGCCCGGCCCGTGCACATACCAACGTGTTTGCACGCGCAAGTATTTATAAGTTTGCCAATGTAGATATATATATATATATGTATATATATATATGTGTGTGTGTATATATATGTGTTGTGTATATATCGCGCGTGCGCACCAGAGAGAGAGAGAGAGAGAGAGAGAGCGTATGTGTGCCAAGTGCGTACTGCAGGAAGTTGTGTGTGTGTGTGTGTGTGTGTGTGTGTGTGTGTGTGTGTGTGTGTGTGTGTGCACGAGTGCAGGCAGTTGTGTGTGAAGTTGTGTGTGTGTGTGTGTGTGTGTGTGTGTGTGTGTGTGTGTGTGTGTGTGTGTGTGTGTGTGTGAGAGAGAGAGAGAGAGAACACGCGCTAGTGTCGGTGTCTGCAGTGTGCATGCGTGTGAGCGTGCGTGTGCGCACGGCACCTGTGGGTGTGTACATGCGCTTTTAGGGTGACTGAATTGGCTTCTGGGACTTGATGGTGCCCACTTTCTGTGTCTGTGCGCTATCTACCTACCATTTTGCTTTTTGGAGTCTTTTTTGGTCTTCTTCTTTTCTCATCTCCTGAATCATCATGTCTCTTTTGGCTTTTCCTTTGGCCTTTGACCACCATTCAGTTTGGTCACCCCAGTCCTTGTCTGTTGGTCTGTGTGTGTCAAGTTATTTCTCTGATCTTGAGACTTTCTTTTGCAGAATCCATCGCCTCTTGAACTTTCCATTTTCTGCCTGTCTTCAGCTGGGGCTTGAGTGCTTCTACCACCTTGTCTCCTGAGTCCTCCAGCATGCTTTGAAGTTTGATCTTCCCTGCTTTGTATTCCTCCAGGATGGATTTCAAAGGTAATTTCAGCGCTATGTCAGTGAGACAGGGTGGGACACCAAGCCATTCCTTGTGAACTTGTTGATTTTGGCTTCCATTGCCTCCACTATGCTGGCGCAGATGTCGTATATCATCAGAGGCCATAGGAGCTTTGGTATCAGCATGAACTGCAAACACCCGACTTGTATTTGCCAGCGAGCCCACACTGGTCAATGGTCTCCAAGCCTTCTTCCGACATCTGTTTGGTTTCTTTTGCTCTTTGTGTGTCTTTCAGGGTGTCATCATACCATCTTCCAATGCTTCCATCTTTAATTCCTTGGACTCTGGTTAAGGAGTAGAGAGAGAGAAAAATAGAAGTGAATAGAGAGAGAGAGAGAGAGAGAGAGAGAGAGAGAGAGAGAGAGAGAGAGGGAGGGGGGGGGGGGGGAGGGAGGGGAGGTGGGAAGTCTAAGATGTTCATCTCAGTAACTGAACAGTCAATGCTGATCATCTTCCATGAAAGCTGTCAACATTAGAGTAGCCTAATTAGACTTAATTTACCAGTCGAAACATCTACTTTGGGTTCCTTCATGAAGACTATTTTCGATTCAGATCAGCTAAGTGTATTTTCGTTATTTCATTCGTTTCTGTCTCACCTGAAGAAAACCTAAGAGGTCGAAACGCGTTGTGTTTTTTGTGTCTTGTGACTCGTTTATCCACGTTTCTCTGGGCGGTTTGCTAACATGTATTTAAGATTAGTCAATGCTGAGTTCATCATTCTGTCTGTCTGTGTTCATGTTTCTGTCTGTCTGTCTGTCTTGTCTTGGTTACTCTGGACCATGTGGCTGGAATTCACTTTCACCGAATCTACAAAATATGAATACATTGAAACATTTCAAGAAGGATATTACATTTCCATTTTATGTCTTAATAATTTGACTATTTGATTAAAATCATTCACGTCATTTGCAAATTCTTCTGTAAACCATACATTAAATACACTATTTGAACATATAATCTAATCCATTCAACCGCTCACCCCCTTTTTCCCTCTCTCCGACCCCTCTTCCCCTCCTCCAACCCAGTACCTCTCTCTCTCTCTGTCTCTCTACTCTACTCTCAGGGTGAGGACTGGATGTTAAAAAAAAAAAGTACGTCAGTGCTCATCTATTATCCTTGTAAATAAAGAGTTTTATATTATCGTATCTCTCTCTCCACGTGTATGTTATGATTATATCATCACCAACATATGTTTAACTGACTTCCCAAGATTTCTGTTACTGTTCACGTGTACGACTGTTTCAAATGACTTGCTACTGTTCATGATGGAACGCCGTGTCAGTGCAAGCAAATATCAATATGTGAATGATTTATAATGTACTCATACGGTGAATGTATTTGAGCCGGTGTACAGTTCATATAATCAACTGTACACGGAGGGGGGAGAGGGGGAGGGGGAGGATGGGGGTGAGTGGAAGGTGGAGGGATGGGTAATGGTATTTTTTTTTTTTTTTTTCTTCTTCTTTCTCATTTTTTGTGTTTGGTTTTAGACCTGTTCTTTCTTTTTGTTTTGTTTCTCTCTCATAATATAAACGCATGTTTGAATCTCTCTCTCTCTCTCTCTCCCAATAACCCATTCATGCTTTAAGAACAAGAATAGGCCTACGTGCTAGTGTACTTGAACATGACTGCCTCATAAATAATTGCGCATGTTTCCTCAGGCAATGTTGATAATACTAATCTGGTGAATGGGATTGCGGTATGAAAAAAATGGGGAAGGGCAGATGGGCACGCAATGAAAGAAGTTAATGGGATTGGGCAAAGTCGTGTGGAATAGTTGGTTAGTGACATCCATCGTCATTAACTAGGTCATCGATATCCATTGCAATTAAAAAGACGCGCACGCGTGTGTGTGTGTGTATGTGCACTTCTTAAGTCCATGTTAATGATAATTGATATGGGTATTGTCTCCGTGTACTCCTATACGTATTCTTTTAAAAGTAATTGCAGGAAACGTTACCACAAACATCGAACGTCAATGATGTTAACTCAATTCTACGCGCGTACAGGCAGCGTATGCGCGTCGGTGACGTTTTACTTTGACAACAACGGTCTACTTTCACATGCACTTGTCTGGTATTCATCCGCTGAAAAATGTTTATCTATTCGCGCAAATAACTAGGGCTTTTATTATAGCTTTTGCCATCTCATATTATTCACTATAATGCTGTAGTGCAAAAGAATGTGTGTTAAAGTAAAGAGCAAGAATCGAATGATAGCAACAAATTAATTCTTTATGAAAGAAGAGTGGTGTCTTATGCTTTGTTCAAACTGCTTCCTGTCGGAAAGATGGCGGCGCATTCACTGGGCTAAGTTACCGGTTTTGATTGAATATATTTATTTTGAGCTTGATATATCATAAACAATGAAGCGACAAGATAGAGAAGGGTCACCTCGGGGTAATAAACGATCTAGGTCGTCAGGATATGGTCCAACTGATCACGGGATGGGGAGGGACAGAATGAGCCCCGAGTTTGAACGTAGAAGTGCACGAAAGTTTTTGGGAGAGGGTTTCTCGGGGGGGAACCTTTTCGGGATTATGATGATTTGGAACCATCACGTAAACATTTCAGAGATGATCGAATTCAAGAACAAAGTTTCATGCCACCGATGCGCAGCACGGGAGCTGGAGACAGTGAAAATGATTACAGATCACTATGCATTACAAACATTCCAAGCAAGGTTTCAGATGCTGCACTCAAAGACGCTTTGCTGCACGAATTTTGGAAGTACGGAGAAATGAACGTTAAAGTAACGTTCTCTGGGGATCAGAGGGTGGCATACTTAAATTTTTAGATACCCTGAAGATGCCAGGTCAGCAAAACACAAAGGGAGGACTGATTTGTTTGACAGGCCATTTAGAATTGAACCGGTCTACAATAAGCGGCGAAGCAGAAGCCCAAGTGACTTTAGTAACAGAGACCACTTTTTTTTCACAACCGTCGCAATTCACCTCCACCGTACAGGCCTCCTCCCATACCACCAGAATTGTCAAGAGGTCCCATTGGGGGTGGAAGAACAGGCCCATTACCAACCATAGTAGGAAGAGTACCACCCTTCCCTCCTGACCGTAGCCCAATAATATTCAGCAGCCTTCCACCAATGATGGAAAATGAGGGCAGAAGGAATGAGAAATTTCCGTATCATCTGGATCATATTGACCCAGAGTTTGATGACAAGGCCACAAGGACATTGTTTGTTGGAAATCTAGATGTAAACATTTCAGATATGGAACTGAGGCACATCTTTGAGAAGTATGGTTTTGTTGAAGACATTGATATCAAACGACCACAGAAAGGACAGGGGTAACGCATACGCATTCATTAGTTTGTTAATTTGGATTGTGCGCACAGAGCAAAAGTAGAAATGTCTGGGAAATACATAGGCAAGTTTCAGTGCAAAATTGGCTATGGTAAGTCACACCAACAACTGTCTTTGGGTAGGAGGTATTGGCCCATGGGTTTCAAGAGAAACTCTGGAACAAGAGTTTGATAGGTTTGGTGCGATTCAGAGGATTGAATGGCCTTCAGGAAAGAGCTTTGCGTATGTGTTGTATGATAGTATTGATGCTGCAAAAGCTGCTTGCCAGGAAATGCGTGGTTGCCCCTAGGGGGGCCTGATCGTAGACTGCGTGTTGACTTTGCTGACATTGCTCACATTAGCAATCCAGTTTTTCATGGAGGGCCTCCTCCCAGACCGTACATTGTTCCTGAAAGAGAATTTGAGAGAAGTGTTTCATGGAGAAGTCCAAGTGGTAATGGCCAGCTAGACCGTGGAGGGGGGTCGTAGAGAAGAGTGGTTTGGCGACAGAGAACCGCCAGGTTACAGACATAATCGAGGGGATCACGTTCCTGATATAGAAGGTCGTCGTGGTCGAGAAGATTGGCCAAGCTATCCTGATGAAGGTGAAAGGCGACGTCGACCTCGGTCTCCTGGTGATTATGGAGGTGGACCACCATATGAACGAAGAAGTCGTTCACCAGACAGGCGAGATTTCCAACATGATCGTGCTGCTAGAGATGATAGAGGGGGTCGGGGGGAAATCAGTGATAGGGATGGGGGACGACCGGGAAGAAAAGAACAGAAATGATGTGGGTGATGATCCAGTTGACCATATCCGTAGCCTTGGTGATCTGGCAAAGAACTTACCAGTAGCATGGAATGGAGCTCTCATACTGAAAAACAGTGCTTTTGCTGCACGCATGCATGTTGTCAGTGGTGATGTGACCATTGTTGATACCCTAATGAGAGACCCAACAACAACAGAAGCTCCGGTGTTACGAATCACCCAACGTCTGCGCCTTGATCAGCCCAAACTTGAAGATGTGGGGCGACGTATTTCCAGCGCTGGTCGACATGGTCATTGCATTTTATTGGCCATGCCGTCAACGTTGCAGAATTACGATGAACACGTAGGTGTGGCTCAGCAACGGCCTTTGAAGAATCTGGTCTCTTACTTGAAGCAGAAGAAAAGAAGCAGCTGGTGTTATCTCTTTACCCCCCAACCCAACATCTGACAAAAATGTGGGTGTGCTGCATGCTTTTCCCCCATGTCAGTTTGGATACAATTTCCTTTTGAAGCGCTCACCAAAGTTACCATCAGAGTTCTCTTCAGTGAAAGAGGAGTACTTGGTGGTTGTGGTGGTTGTGGGGGCCAACTAATCTTGTTTGAAGCGCGGAGGTGTGTAACAAGAAATGCTGATGAAGCTGCTCCAGTCATTAGACTACACAAAAGAAACAAAAAACTCTTCTCATGTTTTAATCGGTGTTGTTTATAATTGCATGTATACATAAATATTTGATGTATGATACAGAATAGTTTCTTTTAGGATCATGCCATGTTTGTGTTATTTACTGTATTATTGAGATATATGTAAACAATACATGGACAACTGATATCACTGAACAATATGGCACCACAAAACAGTACTGGGTGCCACGTGTTTTACCCCCAAGGTCAGTAGGCAAGACAACTCTTTAGTACTTGTATCATATGTTGTAAACAAGGAAACAAGAAAGCAGCTTGGCTCTTTGGTCCTTTCACTGGACTTTAGAATGTCTTTACTTGAAGAACACTCTGCCTACACACACACACACACACACACACACACACAAAGACACGTATAAAATAACATGGCTTCAAGCACATGCAAGCTTACAATTACACATGCACACATGCTCACATACTTATGTATTCGCACATCACGAACAAAAAAAAGGTGTAAATTTTGTGTGTGTGTAAAAATATATGATTTTTAGTGGTCATTTGTTGCGATTGTCGTTGGTTTTCTTTGAATGATTAAATATAGTTGTAAATGTCAAATGAATGCGCATTATGTTTTATAGAGATACTTAGATTGCAGGTAAAACAGTCGTGCATGTTACAAGAAAAAAAAACATATGTGTGTGTATCGTATGTTTATGGAAGCTAAAATGGCTGAAGATTTAGACCCGGGGATTTCACTTCATAATCTTTGATACCTAATTTTAAAAAGTTTTTATTCCTTACTCCACTCTCCAACAGCATGTTTATTTTTTTCCCTTTGGTTTATATGTGTGCCTGCAACTGTTCTTTCTAAAGGTGTATGAATGATGTGCAGACACACTGAATTGTTCTTTTTGCACAATGAAAGTGGTATATACATATTCTCATCATCATCATCATTATTATATAAGTACACTCTATGATCCAGTACTCAGTGATTCTTAACTCTTCTTTATTTTCACAAAACGATTGAAAATGACCTAAAAGTCATAATACAAAGAGCAATCTGTGACCTCCATACAGTGCACATACAAGCGTTGAAAGAACTCACAATAGCCTGACTTTGTGGTGGTTGAGTGGTTATTATGTGTTTCAAATTCCTTGAGTTTTTTTTTTTTCCCTCTTTTTTTTTTTCTCCCCCCTTAATTCAGTTTTCATTGAAAGTGTGTCTACTATCATCAAAAGTTGTCCAATAGCATTTTCAGCCTTCCTTGTGCATGCTCTGTGTGCATGTCAGTTTGGATGGCACTGGCTCTGAGCTATGCGTACTTGAATGGGACTAAGGAAGGAGAGAGGGGGAAGGTGAGAGGAAACGCTTTTATGGTGTGAAAAGCCAGGGGGGGGGGGGGGGGGGGGGGGGGGTGGGGGGGGGGGGGGGGGGGGGGGGGGGGGAATGCCATATTTTTTTCCATGAGGATGAAATGAACCCTGATATAAAAAGCAGGAGTGGAGAGAAAAGGATTGGGGAAAGGGGAGAGAGGAGTGGGGATGGGGTGGGTAGACACGGGATGGGGGTGGTGGGTAGCCTGTGTTGTTCATCCCAGTAATAACCTATCACAATTCCATTTTTCTCACTGTGTCTGTGTTTCTCACCACCCTACTCCCCCTCCCTCCTCCTGTGTCTTTTTTTTTGGGGGGTTTTGGTGTGTGTGTGTGTGAGTGTGTGTGTGTGTGTGTGTGTGTGTGTGTGTGTGTGTTTTGCTGTATATCTGCCTTTTGGAATTGGAATGTGGTGCGAATATTGAAAGGGATAGAAGGTGGAATTGTGGAGGCAAGGGGTGGAGGGGGGGGGGGGGTGGGGGGGGGGGATGGGGTATGCGAGAGTGGAGGGGAGGATGCAATGGGGGATGAGGGGGATTATGGACAGAGCGAAGCTGGGTTGAAAAGCCAGGAAGGTTGTAACTGTCATTAGCTAGGTAACTAATTGAAACGATGTTTTTTTTTTTTTTTTTCAGAGAAAAGTTGCCTCACTTTGTCCTCTCTTCCAAATGGTACTATCGCTTGTTGATTTCTTGCTTTCATTGACCATTCCTTTGTCCATCAGATGCACATCTTTTGACATAGAGACATGTATACAACTTCAGGATTTTATTTGCAAGTGAAATTAATTCCTTAACTGCATGACCGTTTTGATTTTTTTTCCCCCTGCTTCTGAAGAACTCTGAACTGGGAAAGGCAGAGGTGTCACATGTGTTTGTTAGGCGTGGGTACTTTTAAAAAAATTCTCCTGAAAAACAGGACTTGCATCAATAGGTCTTGGAACTGTTGATACAAAAGTAAGGACTGCCGGTGTTTAAAGATCACAAGATGGAAGTTACAAAATACATTGAACAGTTCTGAAGATGCTGAGTGTTCTGTAAACATACAGACCCATGGTTGACTTTTAGCATCCGTAAATAACTGACAATTTAGTTAATACAGGTCTCTTTCTTCTTCATATTGATCTCTCATTCTTGTTTCATGATTGGATGCTTTCGAAAGAAAAGGAAAAAAAAAAAAGATTATCTTTTAACTATTTTGGAAGAATTTGCCAGTCATCCTATTACACTTTCCATAAATGGAAATCACAAACATGTCGAAAAATGACTCAAATTTGTAACATACATGTGACCCCCCCGATGAAGATTAAAGTTTCTGAGCGCTATAATCAGGCTTAACCTTCTTGTGGGATTGCTTGTCTTTTTCCCCCTTTTTTTTTTTTTCTAAGGTGGTGTCATTGTACAAGAATATCATTATGTACAGGCACGACTTTGTATTTTACCGATTCTGCAAAATGATTTTGTACATACCATCATAACATAAGGACTACGCATGTATGTTGTAAGTGTTAGAATGTGGAAAAAAAGAAGAAAAAACAAAAAAAGCTGTAATATTACTTACACTGTTCATCCTTAAAGCTGTATTGTTGCTATTGATTCAACGCTTCATGCTTCTGATTACCATATCCATTGTTACAGAACATGATAATCTGCCAGGGCTTCTGCCAGTCAGTACTTTGAAAGTTGCATTAAACTGAAACTGAAAGCGATTGCTTGAGTAATCTGACGTTGGGAATATTTTAAGCAACAACAACAACAACAAAAAAAAGTAGAGTATTATGCCTTTTAGACTTGAACAGTCGATGTTCAGGTGAGAACCCAGAACATCAACGGATGAAAGTATGAGATTGAGTTGTATTGATGATGAATGTCATAGTCCGTGTTACCATTGTTTGCTTATTTGCCATTTTGAACCCACTTGCTAACGAGTGCTCTGTGTGTGTGTGTGTGTGTGTGTGTGTGTGTGTGTGTGTGTGTGTGTGTGAGCTCCTAGATACTTCCAAGTGAATTCAGTGTTAAGTAATAGTGTGTGTGTGTGTGTGTGTGTGTGTGTGTGTGTGTGTGTGTGTGTGCGCCCCCTTATGTGCCTCTGTGTGTGTGTGTATGTGTGTGGTGTGTGTGTTTCTGCAGATGTGTGTGTGTAAGCAGACACATGTGCTTTACATGCCTTTATTTATGCATATATGGGTGTATGTTGTTCACATGTTTATTTCTTGCTTGCAGTGACATTTTGCAATCTGAGAAGAGTTAAAGATACTAGAAATAAGAGTTCCTGTATCAAGCAGCATTCCGTAATATTTGTTTGCTGATTGCTTTATTTGGTTCTGTATTAAAACGGTTCAATCTTAAGAAAAAGACATTGCAGAGTCAGAAGTGTCTGCTAACATTATGTTTAAGCAGGATTCAAATTAGAAATCAAATATGATCATTTATTGTGAATCTCTTTACAGTATAATTTTATAAATAGAATGTGGTATGTAATTCTATTCTTTTTCTTTTTAAAACCATCACACATTTTTTTTGGCCACAATTAAATTAGTTTACTGGCAGGTCTAAGCAGTTAGCAGTGCCTCTTTGTGTTTTCATAAGAGAGAGTCATTTCCATGTGCCACTAAACTGAATCACTTTCTTTATATCTGTAACATGCACATGTGCACACACATACTCATGCTCATAAGCTCATACACACTCTTGAGTGCATGGCACTCACACACATGCAAGTACAATGACATCAATGAGTGCATGACTCGTTGCACTGTAAACATGTAGTTGATACACCTGTTCACATGCGCCAATACACCTGAGATACACTGATATGCATTGCATCCAGATGTTCACCTATATTCTACATATTCTTCACCTTGTTTCACATTTATGATCACAAGAGCGTTTTTTGTTTTTTGTTTTTTGTATGCTAATACTCTATTCAGCCCCTTTCCAATACTCCCCTTCACAAGTTCACATTTGGCAGTTATATGGAATTGCATGTAGAAGTCACTATGGAAGAAAAGCTGCTTTTGATTCAGTGGGAAGTGGGCCATTTGTTGGCCAGGCAGAATTCCCATGGGGCTGGTGTAGCTATCTGGACAGGAACAATTTGCTGTTCAAATAACAAACAAATGGTGAAAACTGAATAGCAGGGTTTTTTTTTTGATGATTTTTTTTTTTTTTTTTTTTTTTTAAAGAAAAGGAATCTCTTTTGACTGAATGTCTGGTGAAGCCATGTTGTCTGTGAATGGATGGTTCATTTATTCATTTATTTTTTTAAATTCTTAAGCAAGGAAGGTCAGTGGTTTAGGGGGATCAGAATAAGTTAGAGGGGAGAGAATGGCTTAACGACACTACAAATTGTAATGCCGCTGATTCCAATGGGTAAAAAGAGGACTGTGTTCTGGAGTCTCCATTGCTGAAACTTGAGACTGTGAATTTGCCCATGAACATACTTAAGGCATTCCTATGACAACAAGAAATCATTTGCCAATGTGCTGTGTCACTTTCTTAGTCATCAGGGCTTGCAAACACGCATTGTAGACAAACTCTTCCCACGCTGGTCACCTCCTCACCCACCCCTGCTCCCTCCCTTGGCCAACATTGGAATATGGATCTTGTCTGATAAAAAATTTCTTTCATTAACAGTTTAATCATGCAGCTATTTTTACAGAGTGTTAGAAGTTTAGTGTGACTGACGGAAAAGGGTTTCCATACCATGACATTGGATGGGGGTTGTATATGTGCATATATGACATTTTCATGCTCATGCATGTTGGAATATGCACCTACGCACTGACAGCATTTAGATTTAGGGAAAGGGGATTTTGAAGAATATGGTGGAAGGGTGGAGTGGGAGTGTGTGTGTGTGTGTGTGTGTGTGTGTGTGTGTGTGTGTGTGTTATGTACACTATTTCAGACAATGCTACAGGACTGATGGAAATAGAATAAAAAGAGGACACAGTATACACATGTATGCATTCTCTCTCTCTTTGTTCCTCTCTCTCTCTCTCTCTCTCTCTCTCTCTCTCTCTCTCTCTCTCTCTCACACACACACACACACACACACACACACACACACACACACACATACCAGCAATATGACCATCTGCCTTTCTACTTCCATCCACCTTTCCCCCCATTCCCCCCACCCCTCCACCTTGCTTATTTGGACATATAAACTCAAAACAAAGTTGCAATGTTGGTATCAGTTTACAGATGACTGGAGGTGAGGTATTTTAGGATTTTAGATGGAAAAAAAAAAGTGGAAAAATACAAACAAGTAAAACTCAAAACAAATATACATCGTTGACATAACTTTACAAATGACTGAAGGTTAGGTTCTTTAGGATTTTAGATTGGGGAAAAAAAACAAGGAAGAAATACAAACAAGTAAACAAACCCAGCTAGGTTATTGTTAGGGATGATGTGTTCATGATATTTGTAAGAGTTTCATATTATAAGGGTTGATCCTATACTCTACAGACTGCTGTGACAGATGTTGTGCAGTTATGAATGATTTCTGAGTGTAAAATGTACCATGATTTCATGCCACCTTTTATTAATTCATTTATTTACTTCTTTAAAAAAAAATGGAAGTGGAAAGAGGGGATTGGCGGTGGGGAAGGTATGTGTGAATCAAATTAATTTTCTATAGACATTTTTTGTCAATTTAGAATGATGTGACGTTCTGCTTATGAGACAGTAGGTCATTCAGAAGAATCCAGAGATCTCAGCAGGAGAACAAAGATGGATCCGAATGCAGATTGTGTGTGTCTGTGTTGCTTTTACATAGCGAGTACATACATATGCAATATTTTGCTTAGATTTGATTATCAAACTGTGACGTAGGCGTTTTTGTTTCTCCTGGTAAATTAGTACAAGGTGTAGAGGGTAAGTGGATGGTGTGCAGGTTGAGAGGGTTTCTTTGGCATTACAGAAAACAGAAAGAAATGTGAAATGGGGGGTGTGGTGATTCTTTGAAGATATTTGAATGAAAGCTGAAAAATAGTGAGCATTATGGAACTGGAGAACAAAATATCTTCCTTTGAAACTGCTGGGCATCAGTTGTGATGTCAAATGTTCGACAACTGCTGGGGTCAGTTTTGATGTCAGGTGTTTGAAGTAGTTTTGACAGAAATTGCGATAGAAATCAATTGATGCAGAAATCTTTTAAGTCATGGGTCTTGGGCCTTAGTTGCTTGAATCACACTTGAAATGAGTTTTATATTGCATTGTCAGCTATATATGTCAGCTTACTTCAAAGGGGAAAAAAGGAAAAAAAAGAAAAGTTAATAATTCAGAACAGTCTTACAAGTCTCGGTCGCAATTCCAATTCTCCTAACCCATGTCACTTTTGTCCTTGTGGTTAAAGAAGTATATTTGCATTTGTCAGTGCAGTAGTATGTGCCCTTTCGTGTATGTGTATGCAGTATTTAGATCAGCATGGTTTTTATTCATTTATTTGTATTTTTATTAAGTATCTTTGTGCTGTGTTATGGTAATCAGTTTGATCAAAGTATGAAAATGAAAAGCTTCTTCATTAATTCTGAAATCTTCGCCTCCCTTTTTCTTTCCTTTTTGTTTGTTTTGTTGTTGTTTTGTTGTTGTTGTTGTGTCTGTCTGTTTTTTTAGAAATGTCGGGAGTACAGTAGTTCCGAAGAAATCAGAATGTGGAAAAAAAAAAATGTTGATTACATGACTGGAATTTATTTGAATAAGTTTTGTAACTGATGATTTTCCAAAGTGTTGCATATTTGTAATGGTACTCTTTAAGGTTTGTGTACATAGTATCATGCACACATTATGATATCACATTCGTGTAAGATTAGTTATTATGAACACTTGTTGGTATAGTGATCATAGATATTCATGTAGTATTTGTTGTTGTGGACAATGTTGTAGTTGTAGAAAAATATTGTGTGTGTTGAAAGTACATTCTGGAAGTGAATAGGGTTCTTGAACTTGCCGAAGGTAACTACATCGCTGGAGAGATATATCTAATGATAATGTGTTACTTTTCATATCCATTCTTTCTTTCTTTTTTATTTCTTCATTTTTTGTAGCTCCGTCACATTGGAAAACCTGTTGGCTTGTGAACATTTTTTATCACTTTGATCCATCAGTAATTGAGTCACACTGAATGTTTAAGTTTTACTCAAATGTTAAATTTGTGGCATGATTTGTGAACTGTTATCATAATGGACAATCACACACTTTCATTCTGTGTAGATACTGTGGGATATGTGTTTGTAGCTAATGGATGTCGTAGTCTTGGAAAGTAAGCAGGCGTATCTTGGTCAAGTCCAAGAGAGCGGATATCCTCCCCACACCCCATTCCCCCTCACACCCCCTCCCCAGTTTCACCCGCCCTCCGTCTCTCCTGTACAGTACATACATACTCCCCTCTTACTTTCCTTTGTACCTACTCCCAGTCTCTCATCTCTTCACAGTCAAATCTCTATATATATTAGAAGCATCAGTGACGAAGTTCAACATCAGTTGGCACTTTTGTGAATTTTGTGGGTGCATCCTTCATTGGAATGCAGCGACCAAGCCAGTCATCCCAGAAGGCAAGAATTTCATCTCTCCGTGACAGCTCATTCAGAGCAGTCTACTAAGCAGCTTTATGTGGATTGAGGAGCTTGATCTTGTTCAGCAAGCAGTCGACATAGCACAGTGGTGTATTCAGCGCTGAAGTGTGGTGAATGTCATGCATCTCTTGTGCCATTCGATCTGAAGTGAGGTGATGGCTGTATCATAATATCGCCCAGTGCATGTTGATGTCAGGAGCAAAGGTGTGCTTCTTCAGTGTGTGTGTGTGTGTTTTTTTTTTTCTTTATTGTTCATTCTTCATCTGTGCACCATTACCTGGTGGTTTTGTTTTTATTCATGTGTAAATTCATGTGGCCCAAGTTTGGTGGGTGGTGTGTCGTGTGTGGAACATTCTTCAACACAAAGTTGGGGAGACATGGAAGTGGGATGTTGTGACGCCATGGGTGGCATCTGAGACACCCAAAGATGGTGACAGCTGACAGAAAGGAGATGGGAGAGAAGGACCCCCAGCATGGCAGATGTTCTGGGGAAGTTGAATGCCTTCAGAACATGTCCTTGTGACGCCGACATGAAGCACAGCGAATGTGACCAACTTGCTACGGTTCTGCACTCCTCTGAATGCTGTTGGAAGGTCAGTTTTCATGTCCGTGATGTTGTGATGGTCAGTGTGTGTGTGTGTGTGTGTGTGTGTGTGTGTGTGTGTGTGTGTGTGTGTGTGTGACAGAGAGAGAGAGAGATTCCATCCAGCACTAAGGACTGGACGGAGGACTAGTCACCAGTCTAACCTGCTGTGTGTAAATTGAGGACAGAAGGTAGTAGGAATTGGTAACAGTCCCAAGCATCTGTCACAGAACCTCCTGCGAGCTGTTGTGGAACAGTAATGTATATTCCAGCTGCATAGGAAGATGAAAAAGTCCAGACCAGGGAGAGGGGAGGGGGGGGGTGGGGGGGGGGGGAGAGCAGGGGAAGGAAGGGGATGGGTCTTTGACATAAGTCCGAGGTAGGGGTTTCATGAACTTCCTGTTAATTCAGGATAATTGAATTCTGCTTTGCTCAGGATAAGCAAGTTTTAGGTAGTCACTGTAGACGAAATGGATGAGAAAACAAAGTTCAGAAAGGTTGCTTAGACTGGACATGAAATGGCTGACTATATGTGTTGGGGTTTCTGTAACTGGTTGAAGAAAATTGGCTTTCTCTGTTTTAGCTAGATGTTGTAGCCATTACATGGAATGCCAGCAGATTTCAGACGATACTTTACATGGCTGAATTTGTGGGCTACTGTACACAGATATTGTCTTAAAATGGTGAATTTCTTATTTATCAGCTCTTTCACATGGCATATAAACTTGTAGGACAAGTAAGCATCCCACAGAACTTGCTTATGTGTACATATATAGATACACACATTATGATATATGCTTTTAGGCAGGGATGCCATTTATCCCAATTTTGCAGTATTTTGTCAGTATTGATCGCAGTTTGTTTTGAAAGATAACACCAGTGTCAAAATTGTTTTGATATGGTAATTTTTGGCTGGGATAAATTGCATGCTTTCCTGTTGTATGGTGCTTGGTGGTTTCACGATATACATGGTTTGCTAAGCACAGTTAAGGATTGTCAGTCAAGCAACTAATTTCAAGTGATGAAGCTAAGCAAAAAGCCAATTACCTGTGTGCTTATTCAGAACCCAAGTTGGGAAGGCAATCAGCTGATTTGTTTTCCCAATCAGGAAAAGACTTTATTATTTTTGTAAAGTTTCTATGGCATCTGTTTCACTCTGTCATGCAATCAAGCAAGTTCATATTTGATTTGGAGACCAAGCGATGTGGATTTATCTGCAGGTAATAAGAGGCTGCAGTGGAGCAGACGTTTTGGCCAAGTTAAACTGAAAGGCGCGACTGCATGGTTCCTTGCATTATGATCCTGGGGAACTTGTCCACAAGTTGTACCAGTAACTGAATTTGACTTTGTTGCAAGGGAAACACTGCATGTATGCCATGTAGGTAAACATTGTGTGCTTGCTGATGCAACTGAATGATTGGGTGTTTAAAGAAAAATTCAGTTTTTATGTAAAATGTTCAGCTGTTCCTAAAAAATAGAAGAACAAATGGTTAGCATCTCTGCATGAGCTCAGTCTCTGTCTCTGTCTTCGTCTCTATCTGTCAGTCTGTCTGTCTGTCTCTCTTTCTCTCTCTCGCTCACTGTCGAAAAAACACACACACACACACACACACACACACACACACACACACACACACACACACACACACACACACACGCATATATACACACAAACCAGAGCTTTGATGTAATACGCTGACATATGTTTTGTTTCAGTACTCCATCTGGTAGTGCCAGTCTTGTTTCAATAATGGACGTCACTGTTGTCCACCACTCAGTTTTACCTTGTATACATTACGCCAAATGTGGATGATAGTCATCATCAACTTGGTGGAAATTTCAACACAATGTAAGTGTATTCTTCTCAACTGTTCCTTGTTACATTTTTATCATCTTCCCAGTAGAGAGTTCTTAGTGCTGTGATACATACAGGTTTAGTTGGCTGGAAGTTTAATGAAGAAAGACAGACAGAAAGAGAGAGAGATATATCAATTACGGATTGTGATTTCCTTGAATGTGTATGGGGAAGAAAAGTAGGAATATTTATGCAATATATGTATGAACTGTATTTTCTTCTTAATAATGAATATGCTTTGCAACAGTCTTAATAACTTCAAAAATGATTTGTTGAAATGAAAATGTGATTAAGCTTATTATAAGCTTAAAAGATTTATTAACATTCTTTTAGGATTGTCATGAGTAGAACCAGGCATTCAGTCTGATAGGATGTGTGCCAGAATGATAGTAATAGTCATTCTTCTAGTAAGAGCTGTAATTGAATTTTCAGGAAGATTGTTACTCAGCGGTTCCAGGTTTCACTTCTTCTGACATCATACGGCATGACTAACAAAGTAGTTGCTTTCATTGGCCGATTTGAGAGAAATCATTCAAACCATGCCTGTGCATTTCTATAGGTTTTCGTAATTAAAAAACAAGAAGTAAACGATTTTGATAGTAGGCTATTTCCACCTCCATCTTAAAAAAAAAAAAAAAAGAAAAGATGAAAAGATGTACTTATTTTGCGTTTTGAAATACAATCGACTAAAAGATAAAAGATTACTATGTGTCACAGTGCAAAATTTGAAATAGAATCATCAAAAAAAAATAAAAAGATAACTCTGTATCACTGTGCTAAAATAAAGTCACTGTCGGCTTCCTCAAGAGGTCACAGTCGATGTAAAAAAAAAAATTGCTGTGCTGTAACAGTGGTGTCAGCAGTGCACACAGAAGGCTTGAGGGTCTGTGCTGTTGGTGTTGCTAGAAAAGAGGATATCTTTCAGAGAGTATTGAAAAAGAAAAAATTAAACTTCCAGCATCACCCCTCTTGCTTTGATATTTATCACATAGAAATTCTGTCCAGTATTTGAGTTCAGACTTTTTCTTGAAAATGAAAAGACCTGCTTTCCCAGTTATGCACGAACATAGTCAGTTGGTTGTTCACTGAGCAGTCATCTTGGTGGACATGATGATCAGTTTGTTTTACTGGGTTTTTTCATGTCACTGTGTATGGCTTGCTTGAATGTTTAGAGGTGCTTACTGTTTCGTAGCAAAGACATTGAATAAAGCAAACTCTGTATCCCAAAGCACACCCGATATAAAGTGGTGGTGTGTGATGAATTCACCCAAAAAATTTTTTTTTTTTCCTTTTTTTGTTCTTTGTTTTGATTTGCTAGAGCTGGAATGAGAGACTAGCCTTCTCACCACATAACAGACAGGACATGAATTGGATTGGCCACCGAAAGTTTTCAGTTGCTGACTCTAATAAAGTGCCAGTTATCGTGTAATATCAAGTGAAACCATTACCTGTCTATGGAAACGAATCAAAGAACCCTGCCAAGATCAAAGAAAGTTTCCAAAATGCACTTGTTTAGCTTTATGTAGAAAGAAACTTGTGGAGAGTGTGGCAGCAGAGAGACCTCAGAAGAGAAGCTTCCTTCAAGCAAGTTTTGGCTCTTATCCCCTGACACTCTAGGGGGGTGGGGGCCACACAGTTCATGACTCCGGATGTCCTGCTGCCCCCTTTTTTTTCCCCATCTTGGGACGAGCCATGACGGATTCGAACCCATGATCCTCTGGACATGCTCATTTTCCACTTAATGACTCACACTCTAACCACTGAGCCACTGGGACACCTGATATTTTTATGCACGCACACACACACGCACTCAAACGCATACACCTGCACGCACACACACACACGTGTGCGCGCACACGCCCGCACACACACACACATGTACACGCACACACAGAATCCCTTTTTTTTTTTTTTTTTTCCCCCCCGTCTAATAACACTTATAGTGAATAGACGTTAACCTAAAGAACTTACTAACACCTGATATTTGTAATAAAATTAAGCCTTGTGAAGTTCACCTTGTTCCTCCTTGACCAGATCCAGCTTGAACACCTCTCTGCTGCTTCTGCCATTGCTTTCAGGGCTCTGGTTTTTTCCCTCCCTGCAACTGAGAGCTGTTTCATGAGGCTGTATGCAGACGTTCCTACAAACCCCCTAGCTCCAGTTTCTGCAGTGAGGACTTTGACCTGATAGCCTTCTTTCCTCAGGCTGTTTGCCAGCTCAGCATATTTTTCAGTCTTGTAGATTTGAGCTGCCTCCATTCTGTTCTCATATGGCACCATGAGCTCGAACAAGATCAGCTGCTTGGTTGACTGAGAGTGGACTACTATGTCTGGTCTCGTGCCACTCTTGCTGCTGATCTCTGGGTGACTCTTACATTCTGGGAGGTCTGCAGTGCACTCCCAGTCATCTGCCCCATCCAGCAGACTCTGCCTGCATGTTCTGAGTGGCACTGTTCTTGGCCATTTGCTGCCTCCTGCCGTGAAGAATGTTTGTGGGTGCTTTTGGAGTCCTGATTTTCCCTTTTGTGGTGTTGGTACTAGCCCAGACTACTTGTACAATCTCTTTGAGCACTTGGTTGTGCCTCCATCTGTACCTTCCTTGAGCCAGGGCTACTTTACATGAGCTTAGGACATGCTCCACTTTTTGTTTTCAATGGCAGAGGGGGCATGCAGGATCGTCTGTTTTTCCCCACTTCACCAGGTTTGCATTTGAGGGCAGAAAGTCATATACAGATCTGAGAATGAAGCTGATCCTGAGAGGGGCCATGTGCCAAATGTCATTCCAAGTGAGACTTCTTTGGAGTGCATTCTCCCACATTGTTCATTGCCCTTGCTGGCTTTGGGAATATAGTGTAGGACAAGATATTCTTCAGTAACAAAATTAGTTTTTATGACTTCGCAGGTGGCAAGTAGCTGTCTGTTGTCTGGTTGCCTAATCAAGATGAAATCAATGTGACATTGTGCTGCTGGCAAACAGTCACAGTTTGACTGTCTGCTTGTGGATTTGTGAGTTTGGAAATGTCAAGATATTCCTGCTTGAACTTGCCCTGCAGTTCTTAGCTCATAGCAATTCTGTCGTTATGTCACTTGTGGCCAGGTAAGTGTCACCAAGCGAATAAAGTGCCCGTTTGATTGGGCAAGTTTTCAGTCAGAAACGCATACAAACTGATGAGAGCTAGAACTACCACAACACAAGTTTGTTGTTTTTTTTTTTTTTGTTTTTTTTTTGCTGTCCCAACCTCTGCGCCAACTCAGAGGCAGTGCACCCACGCCGCTCATTCCGACACCCCGTCCACAGCCATAGCCCAGCCGGCCCCGCCGCAGCCCCGGCACCGGCAATCCACAGGGAGCAGTCAATATCAAGTCGTCAAGAGGCAACCCACACGGAGGAGACACTGCACTGCTGCCGAGAGTCACTTCGGTGATGTTCAGTGGCGCCTGTTCTGATCTAACATACGCAGGACACCACCTACTAAGCCCCCTACTGACGACAATAATTACTTAGTCGCGCGGAGCCGGCGTGAGTGAGCTCTCCCTCCGGAGGGCGCCACCACGTCCGTCCAACGACAGTCCCCAATGGACTCGCCGATACCGGTGACCCAGACGGAACCCAAACCCAGGCCACAGACGTGGAGAGGACATCAAAACTGAGGTCACCATGAGAGCAGGGCATGAAGGGCCACAGAATTTGAGACTTTTTTTTTTTTTTTTTTTTTTTTTTTTTTTTTTTTTTTTTTTTTTTTTTTTTAATGCTGATCGATGAGGATGAGGATGATTAAGATGATGCTACGGATTTCCATTTCGGTCTGAGACCACATGACAGGCCTGTACTCTACGCTTCCTTTCATAATATATCCCGGCGTCAACCAGGCCCGAGAAATACAGAAACCTGCAGTGTTGGTCAGGAAATTTGAGCAACACTCTCAGAAACGCATCCATTAAGTGGATGAAACTCGACTGTGTGGTCCCAGTCTTCCCAACTGAGCCCGCAGCAAACTCAACTCTGGGTAGGAGCCGGTCAGGGCAGAAAAACCCACATGACTTCTGATGGGATTCGAACCCACAACCTCCCAGCCGGAGAGTCCGCGACGCTAACCACTTTGCCACGGCGGCTGGTTACCACAGCACAAGTTGGTAGAAACGTAGATTTTGTAATTCAGTTGTCTTGCTTTGTCTGGGGGTGTGAATGGGGCCAGACAGCTGTTTTTATTGTTTACTAGTAGCCATGCAGGCTGACTTGTCTTCTGCCGTGCTGTGTGTGCCACATATCATCATCTTTCTGATCACTTGGTACTCATCATCTTAACTTGTTTTTCATTGACCATCTTAAGCAATTGTCACTTCATCTTCACTTTGATCATTCTTGTCAGCACTGAAACTCTTCTGTTTCTTGCTCAGTATCCTTCCTTCATTCCATTCTTTCATTCTTAGCTGCCATTTTACTCTTGCAAGAAGTCGGTGAGAATATGTTTGCCACATTTGCAGCTTCTCGCTTGCAAATGAAACCATTTTGCAGTTTCTGAATTGACATCAATGTTTGATTGGTTTGTCCACACTTCTGATGGGAAGTTCTGTTTACTATGTGCTTGTGAAGGCTGGAATATTACATGATGGAAACATTTCGTTCCTCATGTGACACAATAGCGGCAGGGCAGTGTCTAGAGTGAATGCACTAGACAATCTCTGGCTGGCGAGCTGACTAAGGCTGGAATGAATGCAAGATTGAAAAGTATGAGTCAAGGGAAACTCAGTATTTCTGTGAAATTCTGTCCATTGGATGTTCTTGATTTGAAACTGCTTTTCATTCAGTGACTAGCCCAGTGGACGTTGTAATAACAGTACATTTTGTATGGTCTCATGCGCCATTGAATACTTGACAGTGACCGGAATTTGAGTGGATTTAACTCACATGTTTATTGCATATGATCATAACTGTTTTCTTTTGATGTATTTCTTATTTACTTAAAGTAAACCTTTCATTGATTTTGATCAGGTTTATATTCTTAGTAAACAGAAGCAGATAATGGTGGTGGAAAACAGTATTGGTTACTCAAAAACCTTTCATTGATTTTGATCAGGTTGATGTTGTTCTTAGTAAACAGAAGCAGATAATGGTGGTGGAAAACAGTATTGGTTACTCACTGATTCTTACTGATTGCAAGTAGTTATTTTTTAATAGTGTGTGTGTGTGTGTGTGTGTGTGTGTGTGTGTGTGTGTGTGCAGTGACCCCAAGGAAGCCAGTGCCCTGATTTTGTGCATCTCTCCTCTTCATTCTTCAGATGACGGTGAACTACTTCGGTCATCTTTGTTTGAAGACTGCAGTGTCAACTTCACATTATCAAGTCAATATTCAGTGTGTTTTGCCAGACGTGACAGCAAAAAAAAGTGTGAGAGTGTTTTTTGGAAGGCACGTTCTGTTCATACTGTTTGGCGGGAAACTGGTCGTAGTGAAACTTTTACTGTGGTGTTTTCAATCCATCAGTGACTTGAAATGGAATTTCTGTGAACTGTTTTTTTTTTTTTCCCCTTGTGTAGTCATGAATAACATTATTAAAGAAAGGTGTATGAAAAGATTGTGGTAGTGAAGAAAGCAGGGGTAGGCCTGTGTGATCACAGGGAGTCCTTGTTGGCTTCGTTTCAGTTTGTGATACAGTGGAACATCTAAAGTGTAAAGTTGAAATTTTATCGGTGCAAGACTTGAAACAAATTTGTCTGCATATTTTTCTTTTTTTTCCAATTAGTTGCATCTCGTTCTGTGTCTTTTAATCTTGTGTTCTGTTTTCTCCTTATTTCCAACATGAAATTATCGTCCGTGAATTCAGAAATGAATTGGTATCAATTATGATTGGTGGGGTAGCCAAGCCTTCTTCTATAATTCTTGTTCATGTCACGCACACTAGTCACTCCCATGCGTAAACCTGTGGTGCCAGAATATCTCGTTTCAGAGTTTTATCTTGTGACTGGTATCATGTGCAGAATCTCACGAGGTAATGACCAAAGACTAAAGTGATGGAGTAAGTCATCTGAGTAATGTACAGAGAGCAGCGTAAGTGCAAAGTGTGTTCCACTGTTATTCGCCAGTCATTCTTCAGATATTTGTACATGTGCTGTGAAATTGCAATAATCAGATTGATTGAGGGGATTCTAAGCTGTGAAGTTTTCTAACTGTAACCATTTTTTTTCTTGATCTAATTAAACAAAAAAAAATGATGTAAACACAGTTTTTCATATCAGACATTTGGAGACAGTTTGAAAGTCTGAAAAATCTAAAGACAGTTTGAAATGATTTGACTGCATATTGAAATATTTAAAGATGTAGGATTCTTATCCTGCATTGATTTTATGAATTGTGGAGGGAAATCTTGAAAGATGGAACTTTGTACTTAAAAGATTTGTGCCATTGGCATTGTGAGTCTTCACTGTGTATTTTATTTTATGATTTTTTTTCTTTTTAATCTGTGGCAGTAGCCTGTAGAAAGGTATTGTGAAGTGAAAGTTAGTGCGGCAGTAGTGGATCTTGAAAGATTTCATTGACAGTTGAGAAAAGGTGGTGGACCTTTTCGATCAAGTTCTGTGCATCTCAGTGTGTAAGTTAGTATTGTGTTGACCTGGATTTCCATGACAGTTCCTTTTCAGTTTTATATGTTTGTAGGAAGATTGTGTTCCAAGCACTTAAACAACAATGACATCTTCAGCGAAAAAAGTGAGATCAAATTAACAATTTTTGAAGGCAAATCTGAGGAAAGTTGTGGTTTCCTCTTATTTATTATAGTGGTAGTGGTCGACTTTGATGTGAAAAGTAAAAACAGATTTCGACATTTGATTTGTGACAAAGTGGCGAGAGAATTTGGCTTGAATTCCCCAAATGTGCTGTGACTTGTTCTCTATGGCTCCAGCCTTTTATTGTGTGCATTGTGACAGTCATGATTCATTTTCTGCATTGTGAAATTCAGTTGTGCATGATTTCTTCGGTGTGGGAAGACGGAAGTTAACATATATATGTGAATGTGAGAATTGATTTCTTACTGGAAAGACCAAGGTGAATTTTTTTTTTTTTTTTTTTTTTTTTGTGGGCGTGCACATGTTGCATGGTGACCGTTGAAGGCGATGATGTGTTTAATTTACCTGAGTGCTGATCAGTGGTAGCTCTGGACATTGAACACATCTGCAAAAAGACAGGAATGTGTTTTGTCATCTTTCAAACATGGTGCAGTTTGAGAAAAAAAAAAGTAAGGTGTTACTTCCCGGTTTGCACCTTTGGATCGGCAGTCCTTATGAGGACAGGGAAAGTTGTTGTGATTTGTGTGTGTACCTCCCCAGTGACTGTGTGTTCTGTTTCTGTGGTAGAATACAGCCAATAAACCTTGTGTCAGCTTCAAGTTTTGAGTCACTCTATTATGTTGTGATCGCTGTGGCTTAGCTGAGATCCGTGTGTGACTGTCAGTGACAAAGAAAGCATGCGATGTTATGGTGTAAGCTTGGTTGTCACCGCCCCACAGTTGGTGATCATGTGCACTGTCTTCACTCTGGCAGAAAAAAAAAAGAGTGGAGCTAGATGATGCTGAGTAAAGTGTTATGACGAGACATACCTCGCTTGAATTCACAGTTTACTGGAAGACAAAATGAAGTGTTACATTGCAAGACAAGCTGCTAGTTTTATTGAAGGTGGTGACTCTGAAATCCGAGTTGATGAAAAAGTAGCAAAACTGTTGATGCAAAGAAGCAAAAGTGAAACCGTCCATTATTAATGCCGAACTCAACCAGTTTTGTTTCCAGCATTAATTAGAGAATATCCTCTGACAAAGAGGTCGTCAAAAAGAACTTGCCAAAAACATTTGGTGAACATCAATGTTTGTTGAGTGAAAATTGAAATAACGTACCGTAAGTGCATATGTAACAGATATGCACAATGTGATTAAAGATTGTTACTTATACAGTCTAATAGGGTTATGTTGTCTCCTGCATCACAAGTTCATTGTTCTGTAGGAGAGAGAGGAGACTCCACTAGTGCACCAACAGTTCAGAGAGAAAAAAAAAAAAATTTTTTTTTTGACTGACGGCAAAGTGGAAACCGGTGTTACTGCAAAATGTTGTGAAGTGTGCATGAATTTTATAGTGCAATTTATAACCGTTTGAAAAAAAAGTCTTTTTTGGCTTTTATAGTTTAATCACCAGACTTGTGTTCGTCCCATTGTCTTCCATTTAGCACTGAAGCTATAAAACCAAAACTACTGCTGCTGCTAAACACATGCAGTATCTGAGCTAAAAAAATAACCAGTGAATTCCACAGTTGTTGTGCGATGGTTCAGTTAGCAAGAATTGCTGAAATAGGTACGCAAAGTTTTGAATTTTGCCAATTGAAGTTGAGTTCGGTGAACATCTCAGTAAATGCTTTAGAATGAATCCTTGCGATATTGTGATTTTACTTTGTGTCCAGTTTGGAGAGAACGGGTTGTGTTTTTTTTTTTCCCTGCATAGGATGTGCGATGACCATTGCTCAATTCGGTGACAGTGAGAAGGCCCATAATCCTGATGTGGTTCTACGCATTTTGAACATACCTACAGTTTTTTTTTTTTTTCCTACTGCTGGTTCTACTGCTGCTGCTTTTTAATTTGGGTACTCTGAGAATATGGGTATTCAGGTGTAGAATATCTGCAAACTTTGCCTTTTGATTTTTGCTGTGACTTGCCAACACACTGACAACATCAGACTCGTTTTAAAAAATTCAGTTATGACGATGATATTAAGGCTCTAGTGATATGCAGTCTCTCTCTTTTATTTTACCTGACATGTTCAGGAAAAGTAACACTTTGAAATGTATGATAGGATGCTTCACTTTTTTTCTAGGCATTTAAAGGCTTGTTGAAGGCTGATGGAAAGGTAATAACGTTAATCTTTTCAACTGACAAAAGATTGAAATTGTGGACATTCAAAGCAATATTTGCTTGATTTGAAAGTAAAGTAAGGGAAAAAAAGAGCTGGCACTTACGCTCTTAACTAATAATAGAAAGGAGTCAGGAGTTCACATTGCTTGGAATTGCCTGAATAGGACATGTTACAGTCAGACTTGTCCCCAGTTACAGCTGCCTGATTTGTCAAAAAGCCTGATTTGTCCAATGTTGGAACACATTGGGCAGGCATGGTACATCAGCTCTTTCTCTATTCCTCTCTCTCTCTCTCTCTCTCTCTCTTGAGCATGCTTTTGGTTCAGAAGCTCTGTCTGTTAATGATTTATCCACTTTCTTCCAGGAAAAGGGTAAAGTTGTGCTGGTTCATACTCACAACTCTTGTCTTTTCATCTGTATTGGTCTCTTTTAATAACCTCCCTTTCTGTCTGTGTCTCTGCCTTCCAATGTCTGAATCTGCACAAACCTATCTTGGTTTATTTCTAAGACTTTCATTCAGTCATTTTATCTGTTTCTGAGTAGACAATTTTTCTGTTCTTTTTTTTTTTCAGTCTCTTTCCAACAACACATTTAAAATTTTTGTCTATATCTGTCTTTCTCCCTCATATTGTTTTCTGTTCATTGCTCACTCTGCATCACCGTCCCATCTCTGTTTTATGTCTCTTCTGCTCTGTTTTTGCTAGACTCTTGCATTCCCTTCCCCTCTTTCTTCCTTCTGTCACTCCTGTCCCCCCTTCCCAGTGCTTTAGTTTCTCGCTTTCTCTCCCATTTCATTCCACCCCTTCTCCTGAACTCATCCCATCCCACTCATTCTCTTCACATCCCATTGTCTTTGGTCACCCCTGTGCATGGTTCTGTCTCACTCTGTCTTTCTTCCATCTACCTGTCTTTGTCTTGCCTGGTTATTCTTTCTTCTTCCCCCTTTCCTTTATCTCTCTCTTCATCTGTTGCCACCTCTCACCCCCCAACCTTCATTCCAGTTTTTTTTTTTTTTTTTGTTCCCCCACATCTCTCTCTGTTTTCCTTTCCACTCTTCAGATAGATATGAAAAAATAGAAAGTAACGTGTTGCAGCAGATGAATACGTATCGGCCATTTTGAACAGCATGATGTGATGATCGAATAAAGTGTTGATACATGTAGACGTTATAGGCTCTTTTCTAGTTGATCTAGGAACGGTAATATACCTCAACAGTGACTTGAAGGCTAGTGTACAATTGTAGAGAAAAAAAAAAGACAGGGAGAGGGGCAAGGAGAGGGGCAGAGAAAGATAGAGGATGGGAAGGAAAAAAAGATAGAGGATGGGAAGGAAGGAAGGAAAAATAGAGGATGGGAAGGAAGCAGGAGGATAGATAGAGGATGGGAAGGAAGCAGGAAAGATGGAGGATGGGAAGGAAGCAGGAAAGATACAGGATGGGAAGGAAGGAAAGATAGAGGATGGGAAGGAAGCAGGATAGACAGAGGATAGGAAGGGAGCAGGATAGATAGATAGAGGATGGGAAGGAAGCAGGATAGATAGAGGATGGGAAAGAAGGAAAGATAGAGGATGGGAAGGAAGCAGGATAGATAGAGGATGGGAAGGAAGCAGGGAAGGAAGCAGGATAGACAGAGGATAGGAAGGAAGCAGGGAAGATAGAGGATGGGAAGGGAAGCAGGGAAGATGGAGGATGGGAAGGAAGCAGGAAAGAAGAGAGATGGGAAGGAAGCAGGAAAGATGGAGGATGGGAAGGAAGCAGGAAACATAGAGGATGGGAAGGAAGCAGGAAAGATGGAGGATGGGAAGGAAGCAGGAAAGATGGAGGATGGGAAGGAAGGAAAGATGGAGGATGGGAAGGAAGCAGGAAAGATGGAGGATGGGAAGGAAGCAGGTGGGAGTGAGGGAACAAAGGTAGGTACTTTGATGCAGGCAGAAAGGGAAGGGGAAAGGGGGGGGGGGGGGGGGGAGGGAGCAGAGTGAAGAAGAATAGAGACACCGAAATCCTGATGCAAATCTTTAATGTGATTAAAACAAAAGTGTGGACAGAGGCAATGAGAAACATAGACATGTAGGATGAGAAGAAGGGAAAGAGCCACTGACTGCATTTAGAATGTGTGCTGTGTCTGTTCTTGAGAAGAAAAAGTTTAGGCAAATGGGGTATGTGCTGGCATCTTGACATGTTTTTGGACAAATTGGCTGGCTACAGGAGACCTGTATTACAACAGGCAGGTAGAACATGCGTCATTCTAATGTGTTCTTTCAAGCATCCATGTTCCAGTCTCTCTTATATCATCAAGTTGAACAGTGTTTCACAATGTTGCGTTTCAAGTCATAGAAAAATCCTTGCTCACACAGGCTGATATCGCTTGTGTCAGTACCCTGGATGGAACACTGTTTGTACTGTGTGTGTATGATTGTGAGAGCATGTGTATCATTCTGGAACATCTTGCACTGTGTGGAAGTGAGTGTGGTGTGCGTAGATGGATCATACTTTGTATTGTGGGTGTGATGCTGGATCATAATTTGTATTGCCTGTGTGTGTGTGTGTGTGTGTGTGTGTGTGTGTGTGGCGTGTGTGTGTGTGTGTGTGTGTGTGAAGCTGGATCATTTGTTTATGCAAGTATGAAAGCAGTTTAGTGTGTGTGTTAATATATATGTGCATTATTCTCTATGTATGAAGGAGAAAGAGAGGGGTGTGTGTGTGTGTGAGAGAGAATATATGTGAATGTATCAAGCTGGATCAGTCTTAGCACAGTGCATGCCAGAGGCAGTATGTTTGAGTGTGCTAATGAGTTATTTGTGTGAGAGGAAGTGTTTCTGTATGAGAACAAAAATGCGCGTGTCTGTTATCAAGGTGGAACACTAAGCATATTGTGTGTGAGAGAGTGAGCAGATGCATGCAGATATTTTACAAGTTTAACAAAAATGAAGGCGAGGAAGTATTGCTCTCAAGCAATGGGTAATTTATTGCACCACATTTATCTTCACATCTTTCACTCTGATTTGTATAGAACAACACACCCATTGTTTAAATAATGATATATATATATATTTTTTTTTATACCGTAGGCATATATATCGGAGAGAAACCACACTTTCAGTTTAAAAGTATTGTGCTAATATATCGATAGTTTTATTATGTTTTCAGCTTTTGCAAGAAATCAGTGGTGTTCACGTGCACACTCTCTTCAAGATGCGAATTATGAGAGAAGTATTGGTATACTGCTCAAGATGAACAGTTGGAAATGTTCCGTGAACAATTTCAGTGACTAACTTCATTTGTTTTCATCTGAATATGCACTGTGATGTTCCGGCATCTAACACTACCTATCCTAACATTTTCACCTAGTCTTCACTTAAAGTGGCAGATCAAGATAAATTTTTTTTTTTTCATTTCGTCCAAAGTTGAAATCAAGAAGTGTGGAATTGTAGTGTCTTTCAGCTGTAGCTGCTCTGCAGTTTTACCAGATCTGTTGGACAGTCACGGCAGCAGTCAGGTTAAGATCAGAGTCCCACAGCATTTAAAAAATTAATGCTTGCTTCTTTCTGTTCAGTGAACTGGGTTGTTGCATTTCAGGTAAATCTAAGGAAAAAAAAACGTGATCTGCTAACAGAAAACAGCAGATAGAGTTCCTGGGTGGGTTTCGATTGGCAGGCTGTACGTTTCCTTTCAGCTTGCCTGGAAAGCAGCTGGACTATCCACTTTCTGCACCACTTACAGTGCCCCTCCTGCATCCGACCCTCCCCTCCCCTTCACCCCAACCCCTCCACAGATCACTTATTTGTAGGTGGTCATAACTGAGAGACCTCAACACAAAGGTGCTGACTTTGCTGCCTTCCACAACTTTCTGGGTAACTTCTTGCCTGTATTGTGTTCTGCAGAAGATCTGGGACAGCTGTTCTGAGCGCGGGTCTTGATGTTGCAGAGAGAGTGGGGTCAGCTTTTGTCGCAAGGTGGCCACACTGATCTCTTCTTGTAGTAGTGTGCACATCATTGTTAACCTTGTTATAAAGTTTGCTGTTGTAGGGAGGGCCATCCCGAGTTCCTGTGCATGTTTGAAAAGGGCTGTGTTTTAGACACTTTAGAGGGATGTATATGCAATATATGTTTAATGTTTTGTGTGCAAGTGTGTAAGCTTGTGTTGCATTTCACTTGGAAAAATGTAATTGTATGGGAACTTTTACAGCCTTATTGTTCATTGTATTATAATTTTGAAAGTCTTTCTGTTTCTTTCCTGTTTTTCACAGTGCTGTCTTTGCAGGGACATCATGAGACCACTTGCCAGAGTGTCTGCATAATGCTATGGGTCACTATTGTGGTGTTCAGTCAGACCTAGTGAGTGATCATCATCCTAATGTTGGCCCTGTGGTGAGGACTGACGGAGGCCAACTTCGCAGTGTTCATTTATGTCTGCTTTACACATGTATACAAGACATGATCTTGTGGGCCATATTAGCCAGGTATGTTGTGCTGTGTAATAAACGTTCAAACACAACGAAGACATGATCTTACAGGCCCCTGGTGACGATGGTAATTGTTTTGTCACAGAGCCATTCCATGTGGTCCCCATGGTACAGAGACTCGCTGTGTTCTTCAAACGATTCGTTCCCCTGTCATACACAGCTCCAGGTGGACTAGCACTTGGACAATTACAGGACAATTTTTATGCAGCTGTGCATGGAGAAGTTTAAATGAGCCTTGTGGAGTTCATGTCCACAGATGGGGACGTCATGGAAAGGGGAAGAAAGCAGATGGTTGCGCATACGCCCAGATGGAGTGAGGATAACGGTCAGTGATGATGAAAGGAAAATCGAGGGATAGAAGATCTGGGTGTTTGAGTACATCGCTGTGTGAAGGTGTATGGGTGTACCAATGATTGCAGGTAAATGTCGCTTGGAAGAACAATATATCATTAATGTGTGCATGTGTTCTATTCTATATTTAGTGGACGCCGCACCTGAGATTGGGGACACTATTGCTTCTTTTTGTTATGCTTGATTCAGACTTTTTGCAGATTTTGAAGAGAGCTGCCAGTTTTCAAAAACCATGAAGACCTGTTCTCAAGCCAGCATGCTTGCGCATGCATGCATGCGTGCGTGTGTATGTGCATGCACACGCGTGTGTGTGTGTGTGAGAGCGTGTACACCTGCCAACCTTCTCAGACTTTTCAGAAATCCTGAACTTTTGTGGGGGAAAAATCATAATACTGTAAAAAAAAAAATGGCTTTGGGGTATCACTTTCCACAAAGGCTCATAAAGAATTAGGGAGTAGAGCCCAAACTGAGAGTCTACAGGTGTCAGCAACAGCATGTAATGCAAAGTGCATGTTCTTGTTAACCTTGCATACATCAGCTGAAACACAGAAAAGTCAAAATGGTTCCAGTTCAAAGTTAAACTATTCATTCATTGCTTTGTATCTTAATTGCCTGCAGGTGAGCAGCTTTGTGTGTGTGTGTGTTCATGTATATACTTTTCTTTTAAAGACTTTTTTTTTTTTTTTTTGCTGTCACATCTTCTGTGCCACCTCATGGCATTGCACCCATGCCGCTCATTCCGACAGCCCGTCCACAGCCACAGCCCGGTCAGTCCCGGCACCGGCAATCCATAGGGAGCAGTCAGTGTAAAGTCGTCAAGAGGCAACACACTGGAGGAGAAACAGCGCTGCTGCTGAGTCATTCAGTGGTGTTCAGTGGTGCCTGTATTGATCCAACATATGCAGGACATAACCTGCTAAGCACACTACTGATGATAATAATTGCTTAGTCACGGAGTGGGCATGAGTGAGCTCTCCCTTTGGAGGGCGCCACCACGTTCATCCAATGACAGCCCCCATGGACCTGCCGGTACCGATGACCCCGACGGAATCAAACCAAAGCCACAGACGTGGAGAGGACATCAAAACTGAGGATACCATGAGAGCAGGGCATGAAGGGCCACAGAATTTTTGACTTTTTGTTAATGTTGATCGATGAGAATGAGGATGGTGAAGATGATGCTACGGATTTCCATTCTGGTCTAAGATTGCATGACAGGGCTGTACACTTCCTATCATAATATATCCTGGTGTCAATCGGGCCCGAGACATACAGACGCCTGCAGTGTTGGTCAGGAAATGTAAGGAACACTCGCAGGGACGCATCCATTAAGTGGATGAAACTGGACTGTGTGGTCCCAGTCTTCCCAGGTGAGCCCATAGCAAACTCAACTCTGGGTAGGAGCCAGTCGGGCAGAAAAGTCCCACATTACTCTGACGTGAAATAAAAACCCACGACCTCCCAGCCGGGAGTCAGCAACGCTAACCACTTTGCCATGGTGGCTGGTTCATGTATATACTTTATTAATGATACTGGATGTCAATTCAATTGCAGGATACTTTCATGGATTTGCAGGCACTTAAGATATGTTTATATTCATGCACAGGTGTTATTTTCTGCAGGTGGATATTCAAGCATTCATGTTTTTTTTTTTTTTTTTGCAGGTGGCTTTAAACCAGTTAAAAATATAACCAGGCATTGATTTACCTTGTTTGCCGGTGACTTGAAAGATTTGAGTTTGGTCAAAACATTCCAGCAGCAAGGATTGTAGAATTGGTAGTGATAAATCTTCTGAAGCCAACTCTCTGCTGTCTTATTCTTGAGATCTGGGGTGCTGGCTTGAATAGTGGGTCAAAGCCTGGTTATTAGGCCTTTATGAATGATTATTTTTTTTTTGTAAGTATCTAGATGTCTTCATTTGAGCTATGATTTGTACTGTGTGTGACTCAAGCAGCGTCACTCTTCCTGTGACTGTGGATGGTGAAAGTTGCAAGACATAACAGCAAAATTCTTTGTAGTAGTTATCAGCCTTGTCATTATTTTCAGCTGTGTTTGCATGTTCCGTCCAGCTATAGATCTCATTATTCATCAGAGTTTTGCAGCAGCCCGCCCACGTTCATCAATGTCATTCTATGTTATTAGTCTTATTGTGTATTTTGACTTACTGTATGAGTACAATGTGTTTGTGACGATGGGACACAATTTTCATTTCAGGCAGGACAACCATTCCATATGGCCTTTAATGAAAGAAGTACAGCCATGGTTTTAAGGCATTCCGTTATGGAATATTCTTCAACTTCTAAGTTAACAAAATAAACACATTAATGCCCCTTTTTACATTGAATATCATGAATGTGGTGAAAAAAACAGCAGCTAAACAGTCTTCATGACTGTTGAGTGAGAAACGTAATGCACACATTAGACATGGCTTCCGACCAGGTACTGTCCAAGTCAATTTCATTAAGTTGAAAAACTGGGTGAGGTATTCTGAAGACACACAAGGAACAAACCATTCAGGAAATTCAACATGTGATCATTTAAACAGAATATGGTGGAGCTGCGTTCCTCTTTAACTAACCCTGGGCACCTCATCTCCTTTTGTCACAAATGGAATGACAAGAACAGAAGGGAATGGATACATGACCGTGTTGGTCTCCCTTCATTATGCCAGCACTCATGGCATGGCACCGTCTTACAGTAACAGCAAGAATGCTGGAGCTACAATGATGTAGTCAGCCTAGAATCATCACTGCCTGTGAGAATGATTGACCTAGGGGCAGCAAGCAGCAATGACCCTCGCCGTGCTCTAAGGAGCTGTGATATTACACAAGGCTCAGCCCCAGTGTCCCCTTTATGCACAGTCTGAGGTAAAACTCAAAGCTGTTTTTTTTTTTTTTTTTTTTTTTTTTTTTTAGAAGATTCTGTATCTTTAAAGAATAATTTTTTTGACTTGAATGGATAAATGGGAAAAAGTTTTTGAAGTAGCATTATGGGAATCTTTGTAGTCACATTATTGAAATGACTTTGTTCATTTGTCTGCAATTAAGTATACATGGTCTCTAGTGCCCAGTTTACAACCGAATTGAACTTTCCAGCTGTGAATGTTCTTCAGATCAGCATAATTAGTGCTACTTAATTAGTAGAACCACTGATGCTCTGTAGATGGGACTAGTGGCAAGACGGGGCTGTGTACATAAGAAGCCAGCCAGTACATGCTCAGCTTGATCGCAGCGCATGCTGTGTATGTAGATGCTGTCTCTACAGTAAGCTGGCCCCAACCGCAGCGTGCTGGTTTGCACATGCATGCACACACACACACACACACACACATGCATATTCCAGACACTCTAATGGCCATTGTATGATCAATGCAATTTTTACATGCTAATGCCTTTTTTTTCCCCAATCGCCAGTAGGACCTTTCAGGTGTTCACAGCAAGAAACAAGATGGTGGTTATTGTGGTGGGATTCTGATGTACTAAGCTGTGTGAATGTGCAAGTCTCTACTACCTGCCTGCAGCTATCGCCCGGGGTTGTCCGACAGGAGCATACTCGCCCTAATGACAGAAATTAGAAGAACGCAGAAAGCAGAATTACTCGCCCCTGAGGACACTTCTTTAGCGGCCCTCAAGATGGTGCTCAAAGGGGAAACAAGATGGTAGAGATCGTGATTGGATTCCGCTTGACAAAACTAAGCAAATATAGAAGTTATTCCATTTGACAAAACTAAGCACATATATAAGTTAACCTGTCTTAACCCAAGTTATTTGACAAGAGTATACTTGCTTTGATGAAGGAAAAGTTATGGCTTTTAATCATCTAAATGGAGAATGGATTATATGCCAGGTTTAGCAAGCTATTTAATCACAAGCTAATTGTTTCAGATATGGTTAATATATCAGCATTTGAAGTGACAGACAGTAAGTCCCATGGCCCAGGGGAAGATCAAAGTGTAAGTGTCGCCAGATAGTGGCTCCAACAAGCTGCCACTCACACTGCTGTCGGTGTTCAGAATGTGCTTCCTGCCAGATAACAGCATATGTGTTCGTGAGTGCAACAGACGTACAGTTATACATGGAATGGAGGATCAGTGTTTGACTACCGACGCGATTCTAGCTACAACATGACGTACAGCCATCATGTATGGAGAGCACTGCATCGTCAAGTGGTGAAGCATGGAATTTATCTGCTTCCTGTCTTACCTCCATAGGTGTAGATCATATTATTACTCTGGTACAATAGGTGCACCAGATTCCAGTTATACATGGAATGGAGGTCGCTCAATTCTATGCTGTATTCCATGCACTTGATCAGATTGTCAGAGAGTTGGGTCCAAGCACTGGTTGGTAAAGGTAATTGGTGCACCGACCAACTTTGAAGCAAACTTCTCTTTGAACACCGCAAAAGTAATGGGAGATCTCGTCAATGTGAAGATTACCATCACAAGGTCAGAGCAAGGAAGAACCACATGTTCACTGTGGCAGCAACGGGGTAAGAGGGAGCTGAAAGCTCAGTTTGGTTTGCCTGTGTTGAGATGCTGGTCCATGAACTCTCTGTGTGTGTGTGTGTGTGTGTGTGTGTGTGTGTTGGTACTGTGTTACCTGTGATTTTTCAACTGGATGTTGTTGTGTGGTAGCCATATTTTCTTGCTTTAAAAGCGTGAAGACGTGCCATGTTGATTACTACCGTGCAGTGAACCAGACAGTTTAAATCACGTTCTAATAGAGCCTACAACATCAAGCACAAGCACTTGACAAGGGACTCCGTGAAGACATTTTCAGATATTCTACCTGATGGTGAATTTTTATTTGTTAAATGAAATCTGTGTTTTTCACCATCAGTCTGAAATGTTGATGTGACAAAATTTGTTTTAGATGGGTCTTTAAGTTTCAGGTCTGGACTTAGCATAATATTTGAGCCTCGGATTTAAATTTGCATCTACCTCGTTTCCTGACTTGCTCATGGCATCTGTGGTCGACTGGGCTATGAACAACCTGATACGACTTGAAATTTAATAGTCACGACTCTCCACATTGTACCAGATAGACACAAAGAAGAGAGACATCAAAGAGGAAATGGAGCAGCACAGTGGAGTTGTTTCCCCTGTATACAAGAACATAACGAATTCTGTGCCTGAATGTGAACTCTGAATTTCAGCACTGTCTCTTCTACTCAAAGTAATTATAAAATCTCTGCATGATCATGTCAGTCTTTTTTTTTTTTTTATTTTTTTTTTTTAAAAGAGGCAGTCACTACTGCACTGGCATGAACTCTAACCCTGTCCATGTGCATGCATTAGCTCTGTTGTTATTCACCGAGAGCAGTGCACATTTTGTGATGTTAATCTTTTACAAAAAGAAAACATTAAACCAGGAGCCCAAATAATAATGACAGGGACTTGAGTGTACAAAGCTGCTCATACTGAAGTGGGATGTTGGTGATTACAGGAAGCTACCTGCACCATCAAAGCTAGGTGGAAAATAAGTGTAACTACAGGCAGCAACTGAAGCAGGATAATAGATTTTGAGTTTCCAGCCTCCAGAAAGAAATGAAACAAAAACAACAAAAAAAAATAATACCAAAGCAAGGAGTTTAAACCTCTGAGTGTTCTACAAAACAAAACCAAACAAACAAAACAAGACAAACAAAAAGTTGTCTATGTACGTGAAACATCTAGCATGCTTGACAACCGCATCTTTGCACACCTCACTGACATTCACCACCACCGAGACTAAAACCAAAGCTCTGCAGTCTGCAGTGTCAGCCCCCCCCCCCCCCCCCCCCCCCAACATCAGAATGATTAAAACGCGTCATGGAATAATGATAGTAAGTTGCTAACTGTAGACTCAAATTTCACTTGATTCTAGATTAGTTGTAATGATGATGGGAATAGTTAACTGTACAGTCAGAGCCAGAGTTGAAGATAGAAATGTATAAATTGTTGGCGCCAGCTGTACCCAGTTATTTAATGGTAAGAATATACTTCAGCTACCTAGTCAATAATTGTATAGTCAGCGCAAGTTGTACTGGAGTCAGTTAACAATGACAAGAATCTGTTAACTTTAGTCTCACTTTAGTCTGACGATGATGGGATTTTTTTCAGCTGTTTCGTCAGTGCCAGTTGTACGGGAGCTGGTTGTACTGAAAGTGTATTGTGCTGAGTGATGATTCTTCTTTCCAGTGGAAACCCTGTGTCACACCAGAATCTCCAGTTGAAACCAAAGTCAACTGCATTTTACTGATGTCATCATGCAACTTGACTTCAACACAAGGGTGAAATAATTTGTAATAGTGGAAGGTGTATGTCTGTGTGTGGCAGCACACACACACACACACACACACACACACACACACACACATACACACATACACATGCTTGAAACTTCACAGCATACCAGGCTCATGCCTCTGCATATTGCTGGATGTTCTTCACCTGGCTTGGTCTCATTGGGCAGTGATCCTAAGGGAGCATCAACAGTGGATTAGCAAGTCACGCTTCAGCATTTATTAAGTACCCCCACTGAATGACATGATTGTTACAGAACATAATCGCAGTACAGGTCACTGAACATGTAGAAAGATATCAGCACATGCCATGAACAGAAACCTACAAGATTCATTCGTTTGAAATTGCTACTCTTCAGCAGATGAACCTCCAAATTCCCAGCCATAGAGATATCATTCTAGAGAGATCTTCAGGATGCAAAGGCCAGGACGCAGCCGAGCCCTTCGTTCAACAAACAGTTTGTTCAGTTTGCATGGATGCCCAGATCAGGTCATCAGTGTCCTCCTGCTCTGATTTGGCTACTGTTCTGTCTACATTCCAAACGGAATAATGATAGCTCAACGCCTTACCCTACAATAAAATCAATTCCATGCAACAAGAACTATTTGGAATGCATAAACACACACACAGGAATAATGGGATAAAATCATCCTCTGTGTAAACACACAGTGGGATCGTCACTGATCACAGCTACTGCCAAGTTCACTTGCCTCTTCAAACTGACATATAGCATGGGCACCCTGAAGTATAACTGTGGTGGACAAAGAGAAGTTTCAGCACTTAGGGAGTGTTGACGAGCAATGTTATTTCTCCCTGTATTTAATAGGAGGAGCAAGAGTTGTGAGTTTACCCCTATGGCCTACATCACATCAACATTATCATTATCAATCATTGTTGAAAGTTGCAAACCATTTTCTGTGATTATCTACTTCTTCCTTGCTTCACTGACATCTCTGAATCGGCTGGAATGCCATTGTCGTCGAAGGTCGCCATTGTCGTCGCCAAGTGGTCGCCGCCATTGTCATCGAAGGGGCCATTCCCTGTCCATGCCTGCAAAGATACCTGCTCAACCAGAGTGGCTTTTATTGTCTCCCAGCCACCAAGGTGAAGTATTCTGTTGATGCCAAAGCTAAACCAAACTGAAGTTCAGATTGTTGACCGTACCCTCCCCTTCCCCCCCTCCCCCATTTCAGAATCATCTGTTGTGATACAACCTTCTGCCTCTGTTATTGTTGACGATCTGCAGGTACAGCTTTCCACCGACACTGGTCTGTTCCAGTCACATTGAAACAAGATGACTGTACTGCAAGAGAGCTCTAGGTTTTTGATCATGGTCAGTTCCTGCCATTTCTTGGTGCAATAAAAGTATGTCAAACAGTTATGTGTCTCTCTCTTATGTTTTGTTGAGAATGTATGGCAGAAAGCGGCAGAAAGACTTTTTTTTTTCTAAATGCAAACATAAAAATGATCTTTATTAAAAAAAAAAAAACAAACACCTGTAATATACTTTCACAAATCACATTTGATTTCAACATCTGAATATTTGCTTGTGTCTGCATATAGGTTTGCATATATTAGCAAGTCTATGACTAGTGTGAGAAATTAACATCATCAGTAGGTTTGGAGTCAAGGCATTATGGCCGAGGAGAGTCGTGGGGTTTAATTTTCGCCAATAGTGCTAATATGATTGTGAGATTTTTCGATCGATGCCAGATCAGTTCCCTTGCAGCAAGGCAGAGTGTGCAGCGGGCTGGAATAAGACAGCCTGAACCACCACACAGCTGTTTCTTCTCCACCTCTAGGAGAGTGTTGCTCAAACTATCTGATCACCCATTATGCCAATGTATCCCTAATCCAAAGGGTTTTATTAAGGAAAATACGGAAACCAGACCTGTCATGGAGCCTCAAACTGAAATGAAATGATCCCCCTAGGTTTTATTACCTCCATCATGACTAAATTGTTCACTTTCTGCTCTTCATACAGAATACAGAGAACAAGGAGCTGTAACACCAGCCAAAGGCAGTAACAGTGAAAGATTATGGACAAGGGTAACCATGCAGTCACAGGTTAATGGACAAGGGTAACCATGCAGTCACAGATTAATGGACAAGGGTAACCATGCAGTCACAGATTGATGGACCAGGGTAACCAATATTTGACACCACAAATCAGCAACAGTATTATATTTTGGTATTAAAAAAACACACACAATTTAGAAACGGCACAACCATCATCATATATCATTCAAAAGCAGCTTACAGTATATACAATGGTCATGTTCAAAAAAGCTCCAAAACAAAAAAAATTCATGGTCAACTAAAGCACACCACAGCCTCCGGACCTCCCATCACACACACACACGTGTGTGCATTGATCCTGGACTGAGAGATTCAGGTAATTTCACAATGGCAATGAGATCTATGGGTCCACAACAAAATGTTATTGCCAAAAACACTTGCGGATGAACCAGGTTTGGAAAAACATGTTCTAGGTCTTCTAGGAAGACATAGAAGAAAATGTGATACTTAATTGTAGACACTGATGCTTGCTTGTATATGAGCAGAATACAAAAACATGTGCAAAACAGAGTGCAAAATAATGCTCCTTTTTTAATATATGTTTCAAAACATACAAGCGAATTTATGACTATACCAAAGAGACGCATGCATTTATAATAAAATGTCTTCACAGAATAAACAAAGTGGACAAAATAATGACCCCCCCCCCCCCCCACCCACACACACACTGATGGCTGTCAATCACACAGATTAATTTTCATTACCCCTTCTAATGTGCAGTGTATATTGCACAACAATTTTTTGAAGTATGTGATCATTTGAAGACCCCCCAATCTCCATCAATAAATGTATCCAAAACTTCTGTAGCTCATGTCGGATAAATAATAGGGTACTTGCAATAGAAAATTAACAAATTGCGCTTTGAACCTAACTTTTCCATCACCCATTCATGTCTCGTATGTGATTAATTTTAGGGCAATTACTTATGCCTGCAACCTATTTCTTAATGTTCATGTGCACATGCAAAGAAAAAAGTCACGGGCAAACTATCTGCAGTTTTTAACAGAGAGTTTGCTCATTTTGCTTTCTATTTTGTGACAAAAATCTTGCTGTCATGGCAGTCTACACTATCAAGGGATGTCTGTTATAAAATATGTTTCCTTCCATGGTATCGAAGTGAACCCTTGAACAATGATCAATGGGATTATGGCACATGTCAAATGTGTAGGTAAATTTTAAATTGAATATTGTCTCCATTGACAAACACACACACACACACACAAAGATAGTGATCAGTTTTTAAGACATCGACTTCAATGTGTTTATGTTAGCAGGACATTTTCTATTACTTGATTGACGATATTAATTCCACTGAAATGTTTCCTGCTTTTCTTTGGAACTGGCAATTGACCTTTTCGCCTGTTCTTACTATGATGGCAGCCAAGATCTCATCGATGTCCACAGTATCCGCAAAATGGCAAAGTTCAAATACACATTTCCAGAAATGGGCAAAAAAACTGGCTCACATTTCCAAAGAGATGGGCAAAAACATCCATATCCTGGCTACATAAACCAACTTGGTTCACACAAACTACCCTCTGAATTATTAAAACAACAACAACAACAAAAAACTTATTCCGTCTCATCCCTCCAAAATTTAGAGACATGTACAATGCTTGTCAGAACACGGGTGACTTGTACGAAAAAGACACATACAAATGGTACTCCAAAGTACCACCAGTGAAATAAGCATTCAATAAACAACGAAATGCGCATACAATAATTGTTCTACCTCTGGATGTGACAGCAGCTGTGAATGCTTGTGCATTCCAAGTCTTGGGCCGGTAAAGGATCCAGATCAGTTTATTGAGTATTTTCCACAAGTGTGGTCCAGACATTTTGATTTATTGATTTTGCTACCTACACAATACTACATATACATTTTTTAGGAAATGAGACTATCATAACACTGAACATCTAAATCTTCCAAACAATCCCATAAGCTAATTGTCTCAAATCATTGATAGTCTGTGATAATGCTGAAAGGCAGATCAATTTTCAAAAATGCAGTGCTTTAATTAGACAAAATATTTTGCAATTTTTGATTAAATATTTTCCTTCCTTCATTTTTCTGGGGAGCGGGGTTGGGATTTTATGAGATGAAGAAATTGTCTCCGTCTGAAGTGAACCTATGACTATGATCTGTGGTCATGGATAGTAATTCCATCCAGAATATAGGGGAAAAAAAAGGAGGAAAAGCTGTGGTATTTCATGACAAATACATCTGACTGCAAGTTGATGAAATAATTCAATATTTTTGTCTATTCAATAAAAATCAAATTGTCTCCCTCTGAAATGAATCTAATTTATGCACATTCGGAATGCAAGTCAGGAGATCAAGGATATATCATAGTGTGCAAAATATATTTGAATGTGTATATGCTTTCCAACTCTCTCCTTTCTGTATTTCTTCTCCATCCATTCCGGGCGTTTATACGCAAGTATCACTTTTTAAACAAATAAAAAACAAAATCGCTGCGCAAAGTTCATAAGAGGGCAGAATACTGTTCATTAGAACTCTGTGTACTCTTCCTTCTCCCACAACATAAATGTGTTATGTAACGACTTCAGCTAATGTTAGCCTCTACCTTTTCCTCCCCTAGTCTGTGCCTGAGGAAAAAACTGCATGATGAACAACTACACAGTAAAGGAAAAAATCCTTTGGTCTTGGAAGTGGGACAAAGTTTAAACGATGATTAGGTTACAAAACTGTCACACACACAAAAAAATGATGGTCAATGTATCTCACTCTCCTTTTCCATTGTGACTGTGAAAAGACAATTCTCCTGCCTTTAGAGATAAAAGATATGCCCGACAGAAGATGGACCAAGGCCATCTGTTCTGACGTTGGGGGGAAAATATTCTAAACGTTGAGACAGAGAAAAGAAGAGGTGGTGAAAGGAAGTGGAGGGGGGGGGGTGGTGGGGGGGGGGGGGGGGGTGAGGGGAGAGAACAGCGGCAGGGTCTAAACTGTCAGCCAAGCGCTGAGATGCTGTGCCAAAGGCAGGTAAACTTGGAGTTGATGATGGATGTAAGGCATCTACACTGGCACCTGACAGAGATGAAGATCCAGAAAGATGGATGTAAGGATGTGAAGGTCCAGGGGTTATGCTGTTGATCAGATATAAAAGGTCCTATGATACGTCATGATACAGAGTAAGTCTCCTATTTTTGAGTCATGAGGAAAGCAGAAACACATCCTGATACTTCCCACGAAATCATGCAGCTACTTCATGTGTTAAAAGTTCTTCAGAATCCAGGTACTTCAAAAAGCTTGGGGACTGATGATGGTTTGAAAATTTGCCCACACGGAAAATTTTCAATGCCCTCCATTTTGCCTAGCCAAAAACTAAAAAAACTACAAGAACCCTAGTTCTTCTTTTCTTTCTCTCCCCACAAGCTTCTTGGGGCAATCACAATGACCAGGACCATTAATTTTGGTGGTTGAAAAAAGAAGATGCAGTCTTGTGCGAATGACATACAGACCACTCCTTCTCCACCTACTTGTGTCTTCGAACAAGTGAAGACATTCTGTGGTGCACTCCATGTGACGTACCCATCACTATAAAAACATGTTCTTACAGACTGTTGGGACTTACATATGTCGGACATAAATACTATTCTGCAGACTCCATGGAGACCTTGTTCGAAGATGTACTACTTGATGTGATTTTTTTTTTTAAAGTTCCTGAAAGAGGTACATAATTATATCTTGTGTGATCTGAGATTTTAGGGAAGAAAGATTTGAAGGCAATTTTTTCATGTTTTAAGAAATACATTTCAATAAGTTGTGGTTAAAAAAGGTCTGTTTAGGTAATTGACTATAATGTGATGACAACCCTGATATGGCCCCTCACGGTCAGTTGGGCTATAAACAATATACAATGGAGATTCTGGTAGACAGAATGGCAGCTGTCTGCTCTCATGAAGAGCACACAAGATTTCATGAGGGTGTTGTCTGCTAGTATGCAAAACGAGTTATCATCGCTCTGTGGATTCCCCTGCAGCTTTTTTTTTCTCCCTTCATTTTTTTTTTCTTTTGCTGAATTTTTGTCTTTTTTTTTTTTTTTTTTTTTCAGACTCTCACCTTTGCTTTTCGCTGAAATCTGCAAAACTGCAGACAAGTTGGAGCCCCTTGTTTGGAGCATAACGACACCCATCAACCCTAGTCATTGTCATGTACATGTATCTTACAATGCACTGGCCTGGGTAAAACTCACTATGATAGTTTCGAAAGAGAAGATAAATCTTATGAAATGGAGCAAATGAGAAAAAAAAAAAAAACAAAAGAAAAAATCCCCATGCAAAATTCCCTGACAATTCAACAGAGAAGATGAATCCAATGAAGTGGAATAGAATAAACGATAAAAATCCCTCGCCTCCAGCCCCCTTCCCTGACAGCGAATTCGCTGTGTGTTCATATCCACAGGTCAGCTTTGGCACACAACAACGACGTCATCATCACTGGAAGAAAATGATTTTGAAATATGAATCGGTATCTAATGATCAGGGTGACAGGAGGAAGAACTTTGCCCTACATTGATTTCAGTCACAACAATCTCACTGCAATCGAAGTAGGTTATAAAAAGGGTCAACAGTTATAAGAGGCTTAAAGAAATTCCATACATCACAAGGCCAGAATCCCTCCTTAAGAGAATCCAGCAATCTATGAAGTGTGCATGGTAGTCTTACATCCAGATTCTTAAATTGTTCTCCATGAACATAGACCAACACATCCATCTTTCAATTAGAACATCACAATATTGACTCCCAAGAAAGCAATGCACAGAAGGTCCTCAACTAGCTGGCAGAGGAACACAAAGCCTCCCATTATGCACTGATGGAAACGCTGACCAGTTTGCCACTGTATATAACTTCTTAAAACAAGCAGATAAACAACACGTGTTAAATAGTCAGTCACACTCTCACACACTTGGGACGGAATTGTTGGCCATTCTAACGATGGCGGCACCATATTTCTTGTAGTCTTCTCTCCCCAACATCTCTCTCAGCTGTAACTGAAACACACAGACCACACTTCTCATTCTGATCATTCTGGTCAGTAGCATGGCTTTGTCGATGCTGCTAAATGAGCCTTAACCTACATGCACTCGATGACACACGCTGGGAATGACACTGTTCTGGTGCCATATTACAATAATCTGCACTCCATTGTTCTCATATTCATATATTTGAAGGACAATTCATAGGGAAAATACTTGAGTGGTAAGTTGATGGATCATATTCAACAAAGTGATAATGTTGATTTACTTTTTGTGATCGCGCTTACATACATGGAACTTTCTTATATACATCAGAACATTTGTTTTAAAGTGGAAACCATATGCTCGCAATAAACACACTGAGACTTGTGTAGGCATGTCCTGCACTGCGCAACAGAATAGGTACAGCATGAAAGATTTTATTTATCAGTGATCTCAAAAGTTGGGACTAGGGGCATGAAACAAATGAAAGAAAATCCCAATACTGAATAAACAGAATAGGTGAAGGTGTCCACTATTTACATAAAAAAGAAAAAAAAAAAAATTTCTTTTATTTTACAAGTTATTGGTATAGTGTAAAAAGCAAATATGGAGAGCATTTTTCAATATACTGAAATCAGTGCTTAACTTTATGGTTAAACAGTTGTTTTCAAGTATTTAAATCAGTGCACTAACGGTGCCAAAATGTCAAAGAGTTATTCAATACACAACGAAATAGTGCACAAATCAAAGTGCATGGTGCACGTTAGCTTGAGAGTTGAAACAGACTCTGTAGCAACACTACACACACAGACGTTAGCAAAATCCAAGATTTGCACATAACATGCTTTCTATCTATGATCATAAACAGGACACACTAGCTAAATTACTGTAGTTAAAATTGAACACTGAGCTGAAGTTGTTAAACTATAACTGGGTAAGCTAACGCGTATCGCATAATCCTAATCTAGTTTATGATGCGTATTGTATCTTTCTGCTCCTTAAACAACACTTTTCATCTATCTCCACATTTGACATGGTGATTCACTAGCATTTCTACTAGACAGTCATGTTAGTAACATTTCTAATGTGACAATATTATAAAGCAAAGCAAAGCAATGTTGGGATTTGAAGTGGGTCACACATGCCTCACCATACAGATGAAAAAAACATTGTGTCTACTGTCAGCTAGGATAGTTTGGTTAGACTGAAGACCTCATAATCATACAGATGAAAAACACTGTCTACTGTTAGCTAGGATAATTTGGTCAGACTGAAGATCTCATATAATCATACAGATAAAAAAAACACTGTGACTACTGTCTGCTAGATAGTTTGGTTAGACTGAAGATCTCATGATCATACAGATGAAAAACACTGTCTACTGTTAGCTAAGATAGTTTGGTTAGACTGAAGATCTGATAATCATACAGATAAATTACACTGTGTCTACTGTCAGCTTGGATAGTTTGGTTAGACTGAAGATCTAACAATCAGATGAAAAACACTGTGTCTACTGTCAGCTGGAATACCTTCGTTAGACTGAAGATCTAAAGATTCTGCTTAAATGAGAGGTTCTGACACCTTTTTTTTTTTTTTTTTTTTTTTTTTTTTTTTTTTTTTTTTGCCTTTGAGGGATTTGAAACCGTTCCAAGGCAAAGTGGTGAAGATAGACAGGGTGGGACGGGGGAGGGGAGGAAGAGGAAGTGGGGGGTGGGGGGAGGAAGAGGGAAGGGAAGGGACAGCTAGAAGCCAAGTGATCTCAGGATTCAAAATGGGTCTCTGGGAAAGAGGGATGAGCAGGGGGCAAGAGGGATGTCAAATGGGGAGGAGAGGGTGAAGGGGGGGGGGGGGGGTAGGGGAGGTCACAACTATTTCATAATGTGACAATACAATGAAGTGGAGCAATGTCGGGATTCAAAGTGGATCTAAGGGAAAGGGATGGTATGGGAGGGGGGGGGGGGGGGGGGGCACATTTTTTCCTTCAAGGGCATTGAAGCAGACCTATGGCAAGGGAGAGAGATGGGGGAGGGAAGGAGGGAGGGGAAGGACAGGAAGGGAGTATGGTTAGGATTAAATCATTTCAAAAGTCAAAAAAACATGTTTCAGTCCATATTCACAAAGAACTGACAAGAATTCTAGAACAGCAAGCATAATTTTGAAACCTACCCAAGATGATCGATTCTCAATGTATGTCTTATGTACATACTAACTATATTATTTATGACACTGATGAATCATTTATTTCCAAATGTATATCCTTCCATGGAAAAATTCTGCTGCCCATTTCGTAAACGGTAAAAAAGAAGACTTTTTTAACACTATGTGCTGACTTGAACAACATTTAAACACTTACCTCATCATACATTTCTAAGAGAAATCAGCTTAAAGAAAATATATACACTAGCAGTAAACAATAACACACATACATATAACAGCTGTAACTCTGAGAGAAAACCGGTGATTCAGACAGTCTAAACTATAAAGAATTTAAACCTTTGAATTGGCAAATTGTCTGAATTGGTTAGAACAGAGAGAGAGAGAGAGAGAGAGAGAGAGAGAGAGAGAGAGAGAGAGAGAGAGAGAGAGAGAGAGATGATTATAAAATAAACTGTACAAAATAGAATAACAAATCAACAAGTGGAAGTTTTTTTTTCTTAATCATGTGAAAAATCTGCACAAAATAATCTGAAAGAATTCTATTACATAGATCGTAACATAAGACAATCTGGCAATAAGGTTATCTTGATTATCTGTCAACAGCTAGACTCACTGCAAACCTTTCAAACTTAACCTGAATGTCTGCAAAGTATATTTTGAGTGCATAGTTAGCAATTCTAACGATGGCTGATCATCAACCAATAGATGTGAAATGTCTGTGACTTAGTCATGAAAACAACAACAAAACTCAGCCATGGTTCTTTATATCAAAAGAAAGAGATGTGTTGGTTCACCTTATAATCTGAAACTGGGGAATTGACACAACACGTATATTTTGTAGTGATGGGTTACACATTCAATTTCTTTAAAGTGAAAAAAAAAAAAAAAAAACCCAACAACAACAAAACAAGATTTTCAGTTTCTTCAATCTTACATTATCCAGACCATTCTTGCTGATCAAAGAAACTTTTTAACTAAAACAATGGGTCTGGTTCCTTGACCTCCTCATCCCTTCCTGGCACCCAAAGACAGAAGGCAGAAAGAAAGCACACAGCTGCAGCAGAAGCAGAACGCGCAGGACTAAAGAGCAAGCGCTCACACCAGTGACAGACTCAGGGCAGTGCCAACTCCACACAGCACGACACACTGGCAGAGGCCATCATGCAGCAGCCAGTGCAGTGTCAGCGGACGCCACACAGCAGTCACTACCTCCAGCATGGCTGGGTTGTGTGGCAGAAGGACAGCAGTACAGACAGCGGCTCTCAGTCGGGGCTTCCCCCACTTCCCTCACATTCTCCAGTCCCGGAGATCACTGCAAGACACCCAGCCACTCTTACACACGTAGGTTGCCTTCTCAGGGGGGCGGGGGGGGGGGTTTTGGAAGGGAAAGTAAGGCAGGGTGAGGTGAGGTGAGGTTAATTTCTTGTCACTGTGTATAAAGCTGTATAGTTCGAAGGACCAGCAAACACACCTAAAACGCTTTCCATGACCAGTCAAGTTATAGGTGTGTGGATGTATTCATGTGCACAAAACGTAAGTCCATGCATTTGTTTGTGTATGTATAAGTGTGTGTGTGTGTGTGTGTGTGTGTGTGTGTGTGTGTGTGTGTGTGTGTGTGTGTGAGAGAGATGAGAGAGAGAGAGAGAGAGAGAGAGAGAGAGAGAGAGAGAGACAGAGAGAGACAGAGACAGAGAGAGAGAAGAATGTGTGAAAACACATAGTCTATCCACAAGGATTTTACTTCACTTCAGTGATGTTTTTGCAAGGAGATTAGTAGTTAATGATGCCTAAGATCCATGATGCACCAACAGAAAGGAATTTGAGAGTGTGGTGATGATAAGACTGAACATCACACTGACATTCAAAGCTTGAAAATACCACAAATGCCAGAAAATTCTTGCTAGTTACAGGGGTGCAACTCTTCCTTGAATTCCCAAGTTTCACCAGAACCAGAATTAAATTTCCTTGCTTCCTTTGTTTGCTTCATAAATGAAAAAAGATAGAAAAAGCAACATCACCAAGTGATTTTATTCACAAATGATTCAATCAAGGAACAGTTTTTCCAGAAACAGTTCCTTACTCGTAGCATCATATCAGCAATTTGGGAAGAAAATCATTGCGATGAGGTTGGACATTGCTAAGCATGTGGGGGAAACTTTTGAAGAAAAGGAAGTAAAAAAAATCATGATGGTGGGACCGGACAGAGAAAGTCGCAGCCAAACAGACCTTCGACCATTTCACTAAACAAGTGAAAACTCCAAGCCTTGCTTATTACTTCCTCTTTTGCTGGGAAATAAAGTAAGACTGCTGGAGAGAAAAACTGTTGAAGAAGGTTGTGTACGCTCAATTTTGTGCAGTATATGGCATCATGAAGCAAAGCCAAAAAATAAAATAAAATAATGTAATTTCACTGATTGTAGTTACAGAATTACGCATGCCTGTATAACTCAAATGCATCAGATTATAAAATTTTCAATTCAAATATCAACAATTTTCCGAGAGAATGTCTAGATTTCCTCCTTTTTCAACTGGCTCTGTCCCATCCCTCAGTGAGTTCATCTGTCATTTCTATATCAGTTTACAATGCAGGACAGTGCATGCGGGACACATGCATACTCCCCTCACAACCACTCACATGTATGCCATGATATCGCAAGTGAGCATAATCGTGTGTGCCTCTCCTTCGCATCTGCTTTTGCATGTGAATGCACATGGCCCCTTCTCAAAGCATGCCCACCAACATACAGAATGATTCCACGCCACCAAGAAGCTGTATGACTGCTGCTTTAGAAACATTGTTTTCCCCTGAAAACAGCGTGCTACTCACAACACAGTCACTACAAATTATCAGCCTGCATTGTGCGTAAAGTGAAATAACTGCACAACTACGCAGAATGGCAGAAAAAAGATGCCACAGAAAAAAAAAAAAAAAGCACAAATGCAAAGAACACTGTAACTATAAGCTGGCAAGTTGTTTGTTTCCAGTTACTATACGCAAGTAGAATGTTATTTCAAGCCTTGGTCAAACTGATGAGAGAGAAAAGTCTTAGCACAGTCCATCTGGATACTCTTTATCAGTCTGGATCTCCACAGGCCTTGGTCTGGGGCAGCTTCTATCTGTACAGAGGAGTACCTGCTGTGGGTGCATGTCATGAAACAGGAGAAGGCCCAGCAAGGGAACACGGCTCACCCTCTCTCCACCAATGGACAGATCCATGTCGTCCTTGTTGAGGCTCATGAAGGTGACCCGCTGTGCCCGCGTGAACAGCCTCACACCTGTTCTTTTTGCTGCTTCTGCCCAGGTAAACAGTTCATTTTATGTCTCTGACACAGCTGGCAGCAGAGTGTTCTCAGTGCAGCTGTGCAGAGAGGAATTGAAAGTAATCTGCTCTTGACAGCAGCAGATTAAGCCAGGGTGCAGCTGTGAAGGGGACAGTCAGAATAAGCAGGATAAAAGTATGGCCCATTAACTTCAACTCATCACAGTGTCTGTGAACTGTCATTCTTATTGAAACTTCTCTCTCTTTTTTTTTTTAGCCTTCTTCAATAGCTTTCAAAAAGAAGTAACAGCAGAAGCATCCAATTTTTATCAGAGAAAAAAAAAGACTGTTCCCCTTCCAAAACAAATTCAAAGCAAAAAAATAGATACACATCTACACATGCACTCACACTGACACATATGCATGCATGCATGCAAGCAAAACACACACATACCCCCCCCCCCCCCCCCCAAAGTACACAAGGATGTGCAGGTGTGCATGCACACACACATATGCACACACACACTCATATGCACACACACACACATATGCACACACATACATATGCACAAAGCACATGTGCATATGCGCACGCATGCACACACAACACACACACACACACACACACACACACACACACACACACACACACACACACACACACTCTTATTCGCACAAAGAAAGGACGGAGGGAAGGACGGACAAGAGAGTGAGGATTTACCACTGCTGGTTGACCTGTTGTTGTGCATCTCCAGAGATGCCTCTGTCCACCACTCTGGGGTCATCTGTTGCCTGGCCCTTCTGGTCCTCCCTCACTCCTTCCTGCGCCCCGGGATTTTCTGTCTACAACAGATCAGGGGAGATAAACATGCTTCCCATGCATATGAATGATGCATAGAAAACAAAGAACTTGTTGACTGTGCCATATAAAAAATGAAACACTAGACAATAATGATAAAGGGGAATTTGCAGAACATTTTCCCTACGACCCAAAACGCTCAACATTCTACAATGTGTCATACAGTACACACACATCTATCTTTAACACACCACTCACAAACTCACACCCACCTTCTTCACATAACTCTTGCGCCACACAGTTCTACCAAAAGGAGAGATAGACAGAGAGAGGTAGGGAGAGAGACAGACAGACAGACAGAGAGAGAGAGAGAGAGAGATAATATAAGAGAGAGAGAGAGAGGGTAAATATGTAAGCATCATATGTGTATATGTAATACTGACTAAAAAATACTTTTTATGAACGGCAGAACAGAAAAACACAGCGCTGGCATAGTGTATCAGGAGAAAGACCTGTACCCACAGGACTTGCCTGTAGTCTACATATTTGAGGTGAAAACATGAGGGGTCAAAGGGAACTGCAGACTAGCAGTTTGCTCCTGTATGATGGGAGTAAAAGTCAGTCAGACTTTTGTAATGTGACACGAGCACCTTCTTATTTATCCTCTCTAACGCTGCCTGCCAGTACAAGTTATCTAGATGAGGTGGGAAGGGATGGTGTGAGGAAGCTGAATATTAAACACACATCACAAAAGCACAAAATACAAACCAAGTGAACCGAATGAAAGATTAAGTAACACATGCACATGATGATGCATAAATGCATGCAGATAAGCTTGAGTCACACACACACACACACACACACACACACACACACACACACACACACACACACACACACACACACACACACACACACACACACACACACACACACACACACACAAACACACACACACAACTTTTCACATGTAAGCTTCATTTGTCAGATAGCTGCAAGCTTTCAATGTGCTCATGATAGTGATGTGGAATATCTATCTGGAATAAATGCAGAACAGCAAAGCCCCTACCCCCACATTTTCTGTTTCTTCAATTTATGGCTCGTACACTGAAAATTTGTTAAAAAAAACAAACAAAAAGAAAACACCTCATTAAACTCCTCTCTTGGTTGTCTGTGAAACATCTGAAAGAGAGTTAGCAACATCTATACACTATTTTTTTTTCTTACAGCTTTTTTTTTCATTCTTTGTGTTTTTCAAAGTAGCAATATCCTTGCAACCTTTTACACATCACAGGTAATAATGATAGGCAGCACGCCAATGTTTTGTGTGATGTATATGTTATTTGTAAAATGAATTAAGAAAAAAAAACTTTGATGTGATTGTAGTTTGCTGGCGTAAATATAAAAAAAAAACACAAACAAGAAACGACACTCTCAAAATAAAATAATGGAAAGGTGAAAGCCACGATGACACTGAGAGAACACACACATACACACACACACACACACACACACTCACACACACACACACACACAGACACACACACACACACACTCACACACAAAACACACACACACAATCTGCTGTCTTACCTTTCAAGAGTTTTTCTTTTCTTTTTCCTTGCTTTGTCTGCGCCAACAGCAACCTGGGGGATGTATGGACAGCTCTATAATTTGTCTTTTCTTTTCTAGCTTAAGCTTCATGATTCATCAAAACCCACACATCAGATTAACAATTCTTTGTTAACAAACAACTATACTGTCCTTGCAGCATGTGGAATCTTTACGCTCTCTCACTGTTAACATTCTGTTTTTCCCTGCTTTGTCTCGAGCTGAAGATAGAACTGTATTTGACTATACTTCTTTTGAGATGCATCTTGATATCATCAGGAGTCAAAAGATCGACACATTTGAAATGTTGTCGAATACATTATGCCAATAGTTTAAGATGCATCCCTTAAGGTAAGATTACCCATTTTCTCTGTGATTCAACCATTCCAGTCAAGCCCACAGTCATCAATATCAGGCTGTCTTAAGGCACCACTCAGAGAAGACTGATCATGGACCCTGTGTATCCACTGTTATAGAAATCAACTACTAACTATGAACCTGTATACATCATGGAATATTCAAACTTTTTGGTGATTTGATTACATGTTGACGATTTGCATATCTGATTAAAAAAAAAAAAAAAAATCACACCTTCGATCCATACCAATTTTACCTCCCCTGGCATAACAAATTTTTGGCTTTACCCATGAACTGACTGAAAGGGAGGATTCAAGATTTGTCCAACCTTGGTGAAGCTCTGTGCTCTTGTAATAGTCCTGCTAGCTTAAACTGGGACCAATCACTTTCCCTCATTAATAGGGAATGTACTTAACTGTATTGTGATCATGTACACTGTCTTTGATAACTTCTGCTACCCCATGACACAAAAGAATGGCTGTCACTTCTACCGTAAGTAAACTTTACAGAGAAAGAGACGAATTTGTTACCCATCTAACCACTGTTCTACCCAAATCCCCCAATCACCAGTAAACTATGATCTGCACACACCAAGGAAAAAACCATATGTTCCAACCTCATGCTAGTTATTTAGGAAACCTTGAGAGCTAAAATGTAGTGATTGAAGGTGTCTGAGAAAGTGCCATTGGCCACCCATTTGCACAGTGCTCTGATTTCAGCCAAAAAATGAAATAGTTTTTCCCCCAGCTCATACTCAGTGTGACAACAGTGACTGTGAGAGCACTGACCATTTAATACTATCCAGTCGCAGGCAGCACGCACTGCACGATTCCCTGCTCACGCACGCTCGTGCATGGCGCTCAGTCCCTGCCGACGCACATATTTTGCCACTTTTTAATTTTCTTTCTATGGTAGCTAGACAACAACTGACAATGTTGTGTTAGGTGTCCTAGGAAAGGACAAACACTCAACTAATCGAACTTAGTAATTTCAAATCACCTACTTTTAACGTGTAGACGTGACTGTCTGTTGAAAAACATGGCTGACAAGTAAAAAAAAAAAACAAAATTCCTTGTTTTATATTCTAATCCATTCTTTTACAACACGCTGTCAGAATCAGAAGCAAACAGGTAAGTGACATTGCGACTGTTTGCGTTGGCCGGGTTTTGATCAAATGCATTTGCGTTTAATTGTCTGAATTGGCCTCATTGGCAACCACGTGTGATGCGGCGGCATCAGCTGCAGTTGATATTGATGATTCGTCAGCAGAATCATTATTTTTGGCCGCATCTTCAAATAATTCACTTTCCTCTTCTCTATTGTAATCATTGATATCTCTATTGCCATGCTCATCGTCAGATCCACTTTGCAATATAATTTCAAGCGCTTCATTGGGCGAGAGACTGGTACCACCCCTCTGCCTGACCGACATGTTTCTGGCACAGGAAATCCCAGCTGCCCTTAGCAGGAAAGCCCAGTGCCAGTCCCTTTGTTTCAAAGCTGCTGGGGTCAGCCAAGTTCATGATAGAGCACTAAAAGTAGGGTCTATAACTCGCTTGGACGCCCCCAAGACTAATTATAGAGCTTATTTCCCTTAGACCATTTCAAGGAAAATGTAGGAATTTATTTCCCATCTGCCGACAGTGGTGGACACGGCAGAATGTACTGTCTCTCCGTCTGCCAGCCTTGGCGGACATGGCTGTAAAGGTTAATGTGTGGGTCAAAAGGCAGCACAAACTGTACTAGTGTGTACTTACGTGACATGTGAAGTGACCAAGCAGAGTCAATACTGATGTACAGATCAATTTAGGATTATCAGAATGAAGGTGAGAGATCACAATGGTCATCAATTAAGGCACATATGCACATTACAACAAACACGATGGTCATCAACTACACACAGACAGATGCATGAATGACAAATTCACTGGTCATCTGTTGTTGATGGCAAACTCAATGGTCATTGACCACATGCAGACAGACACACATACACAACAAACACACAGACAGACACATGAATGATAAACATAACAGTCATAAACTTCACACAGAAAGATGCATTGATGGCATATACAATGGTCATTGACTGAACAGAGACAGACACATGGACAACAAAAGCAAGGGTTTTCAGCTAACACAGGCAGGAAAATGCACAGCAAACACAATGGTCATCAATTACACACTGGCAGACAAATGTACAGCAAAGACAATGGTATCAACTGACACAAGCAGACAAATGCATAGCCAACACAAGGTCATCAACTACACACAGGCAGACAAAGGCACAGCAAACACAATGGTCATCAGCTACATACAAAGAGGCACTTGGACAGCAGACACAAAGGATCATCAATTACCCACACAGCAAAGTGCGTCCACTGACATATTTTTAAACAGAGCTTGGTGTGAATTGGATGTGCCATTTTTCTTTTTTTTTCCTCCTTAAATTGTACCCTAGTTTCAACAGTTCACCTCATACTCTAGATAATTCAGCTTACCTAAGAAGTAAATGGTACTTAAAGGGTTGATGTACCAAGTAAAAAAAAAAAAAAGAAATCTTCCTCATGACCAGCGCTTGACCATTACCTGTGCTGTGATATCCGCATCAAGAGCAGCGCCATCCCCTTCCTTGTTGTCCTTGTCTGATGGTGGCCCCTTTGCCCGATCCTCAGCTCTGACACCTGTCTCCTTCACAGCCACATGCTGGGCACCTGCCTTCTTTCTCACAGCATTAGTCACACCAGTGTGTGAGTCCCTCACCATGTCCTCCACACCCTCCTGTGCAGTCCTGTTTCTCAGTCTTCCCTGCTTCTTAGCAGGTTTGCTTTTAGCAGAGGACACTGCTGTTCCTGTGTCTTCTCCTTCTGCTTTTCTGCTGGTCGTATGTCCGCTGTCATCATGACTGTTGGTGGTCTGTGTGTTTTGAGATGGTGTAGGCAAAAGCCTGGCCCTTGCCCAGTGTAGAACCTCTTTAGCGTAGGCCTCATTCTTCCTGTCATCAGTCGGTGGGTGATCTGTTGGCTGACTCTGTAAACTGTCTACCTGTGGCTGAGATGAACTCACCTTCCTTTCAGTGGTCTGAGATTCAGAGGAGGAAGAGACACTGCCATGGGAACCTGGATCCATGGGAGTTGAGAGTTCAGAAGAATTGTCGCCAATGTTTGCCTGCTCTTTGTAAATCTTTGGCTGTGGTAAAGGTCTAGGTCGGACCAACATGGATGATTTTCCTATTTTCAAACGTCTGGGCGGAACTACAGTTCTGGTAGAAACATCACTGTATTCATTTTCACCGTTTTCTGTGAGATTATCATCTTCATACGCCTCACTATTTCCGTCTGGTCTGCTCTGCTTGAGTTGTCGAGCTGAAGGTGTTTGTGATAGATGCCCAATCCCATGCACAGCACCAGCATGCCTAGTTCCTGAGCATGACTGAGAATCAGAGACTGTGGACTCAACAGCACTACAGTTGCTCTCCTGCGTCAGCGTGTTGTCAGAAGACAGAGTCATGTCCGAGTAGTCAGACTGTGTCAAGGTGACATCACTATTCCCTGACTGTGATAGAGGCTGCACTGTCCCCTCACCATCCACATCTTCGTGAGCTGTTTCTGAACTGGTTAAACGACCGGCCAGTCTGCGTCTTCCCTTTCCACTTGATGGCACAGGGTTGTCTGTGGAACTGTTGATGTCCTGGACACTGCCTTCTGTGAGTTTCTGGGCCAGCGCTGCAGTGATCTGAGCACACTGAAGAGCCTGTCTTTCGCTCAGAAACTGGGTGAGCGCTTCCGCTGTTCTCAGGCGCCAGATTTGCAGGGATCTTGCGTCTTTTGGCCTCTCAGATCTGTTGAGTGTTGTGTCCTCCTTTTTGACGCCTGGTCTCCTTGGTTGCGACTGTTCTGCATGCAGTTCCTGGAAACAAGAGAAGCAGTGTTGATAAGAGGCACGCACACATGCAGTCAGTGTTTACATGGAAGTGTATGTACGTATGCTTGTACATGAGTGAAAGCAAAATAAATAACCTTAAAGTCTCAAATGATGTATGAGCACAGGCGTGTAAGGCTATACATGGGGATGTATGTATGTGGTGCTTCTGAATGAGTGCCTGTGTCAATGAGAGAGAGAGAGAGAGAGAGAGAGAGAGAGAGAGAGAGAGAGAGATGTGTGTGTGTGTGTGTGTGTGTGTGTGTGTGTGTGTGTGTGTGCATGTGTGTGCATGTGTATGTATGTGTTTGTGAGTACATCTGCGAGTATGTGTGTGTGTGTGTGTGTGTGTGTGTGTGTGTGTGTGTGTGTGTGTGTGTGCATGTGTGTGTGTGTGTGTATGTGTTTGTGAGTACATCTGCGAGTGTGTGTGAGTGTGTGTGTGTGTGTGTGTGTGTGTGTGTGTGTGAAGAGCTTTCAAGGAATCCAAAACATGAGCTTCCATGGAATCAAAGTGCTGCCAAGAAAGCAGAGAAAAGAGCTTCTAAGAAAGCCAAAAGAAGAGCTTCTACAGTAGCCAAGAGAAGAACTTCTATGGAAGCAAAGAGAAGAGCTTTCAAGGTAGTCAAGAGAAGAAGAGCTTTCATGGTAATTGAGGGAAGAGCTTTCAAGGTAGGCGAGAGAAGAGTTTTGAAGGTAGTCGAGAGAAGAGTTTTGAAGGTAGTCAAGAGAAGAGCTTTCAAGGTTGTCGAGAGAAGAGCCTTCAAGGTTGTAGAGAGAAGAGCTTTCAAGGTAGTCCAGAGAAGAGCTTTCAAGATGGTCGAGAGAAGAGCCTTCAAGGTAGTCGGGAGAAGAGGAGTTTTGAAGGTAGGTGAGGGAATAGCTTTCAATGAAGCAGTGAGAGAGAACAGCTTTCAATGAAGTCAAGAGAAGAGCTTTCAATGAGTCAAGAGAAGAGCTTTCAATGAAGTCAAGAGAAGAGCTTTCAATGAAGTCAAGAGAATAGCTTTCAATGAAGTCAAGAGAATAGCTTTCAACGAAGCAGTGAGAAGAAGAGCTTTCAATGAAGTCAAGAGAAGAGCTTTCAATGAAGTCAAGAGAAGAGCTTTCAATGAAGTCATGAGAAGAGCTTTCAATGAAGTCAAGAGAAGAGCTTTCAATGAAGTCAAGAGAAGAGCTTTCAATGAAGTCAAGAGAAGAGCTTTCAATGAAGTCAAGAGAAGAGCTTTCAAGGTAGTCAAGAGAAGAAGAGTTCTCAAGGTAGCCAAGAGGAAAGCTTTGGAGGAAGCTGAGAAAAGAGCTGTTGAGGAAGCAGAAAGAAGAACTTCAAAGGAAGCGGAGAGGACAGCTTTCATGGAAGCCAAGAGATGAGCATTCAACTCTTTCATTCCTACTTTTTCTATGATCCATTACTTCCTCTTGTTCCTAGATTCTTATAATACGAGTATTCCCTTCATTTCTGGATTTAGAAGAAGTGTAAAGTGAGAACTGCCATGTATGCAGTAGCAAACCAGCCAGAATAGAGTGGCGACCACTTTCCCAGGCTGTAGGGGCCTTCTGGCATCCATTCCATTCATAAACACTGCCCCGCAAGTGACCCGGTCATGATGTGTATCGATGACGTGACTTGTGCGAAGTTCAAAGCGCTTACCGCGCGAGAACTGATTTCTGGGCTGCAGGAAGGAAAGAAGGGATTTTGTGCTGCCTGGTTTTCCAGGCTGCAGGAAGGAAGGGTATGATTTTCTGCAAACCAGAAAACCGGGTTGCAAGGATGAAAGAGTTAAGGAAGCAAGATGGAGAGACCTGAACAGCCTCACCTGCAGAGCCTCCAGCAGCTGCTTGGCATGGGGACGCTCTTCAGGGTCCTTGCACAGCATACACAGCACCAGGTTCCTCAAAGTACAGCTGTAGCTCTCAGGCACTGGAAGCACCTGGTGGTGCCATGCACACAGACACATGTACACATGCATGCATGGACATACAAACAGACACAGGCATACATACATGCGCACACACACACACAATCACACACATGCGCATGCACGTGCGCACACACACACACACACACACACACACACACACACACACACACACACACACACATGCACACAACACACACATGAATTCAAAATATTTCATTATCTGACCCCTTTTAATAGATCAAAGACATATATGTTAAAGTGGTTCTGATAGGATAAATGAAGTAAAACAATCAAATCATTCAAGCAAACAGATGACATGGGAATAAACATACGAGGATAAGCAAACAAAGGCATGAACAGACCATTACTGCTGTTGATGTAAGCACCTAATTTTTAAATATCTCTCCTGTGGTGTTTCCCTGCATCTATTTAAGACCAAGCGCTAGCATGCTGGGATATTTTACAAAAACGATGGCTGCATTTATCATGGCAGCAGTTAAGTGAGAGATTCAAGTGAGAGTGGGGTTTGAACTTCACATGACAAACAAGGCGAGCAGGAAAAAAAAAATTGCTTGATAGTGTGTTGTTTTAAAGGCAACCTTCAAATGTAAAGGTACTGACATGCATGCGTATGTATCTGAGGCTGCCCAAAAGAAGAACAAGTCACCAGCTTTTCCATGTTTCCAGTGTGAGTACTCCCAGAATTCTCTGCGCTTTCAGCATTCTTTAAAACAAATTACGCATGGTCTAGAAACATGGGGTGGTCAGAATGCAAAGGGCAGCACCTCTCAAATCACATGTCAATAAGAAGGATATATAAGCTTGCTATTTCATACTTACATGACAGGACAAAAGCCTTATCTCCACTTGGCACGGAACATTGCCATATATATATCAGGATTTGGATCAGAAATAAAAAAGGAAAGTGGGGAACTAACTCTATTTAACACCACCATTTCATTTTTTATGAGAATCCTGAAGTATGGCGATGTTCCATGCAAGTGGGGATACGGCATTTCTTTGAATGGGTGTATATCATGAAATCACTTTTAGTAGTAAAATTCATTTCTTGTCTCTTTTTAAGTACTTGTGGACTGTGAGTAAGAAACAAACATGTTAACATTTGCAAAAGCACACGCTCTCAGTTACATGTACAGGTATGTACACATGTATGCAAAAAAACACATACACAAACACAAACATCTGCGCTTATGTACAAATCTCCCACACAATCATAATCAATTAAAAAAAACAAAACAAACCTGTGATTCATCTACAACAAAATCCGTTTTAATTAATACAATTTATACAGACAGAGAGAACTGCTATCCATTTCATTTTTAATTTGTGGTTGAAATAAAAGATCATACACCATGCGGTGTATTGGTTCAATAGATGCTCACATATCTCTTGAAGATTAATGCAGACTTACATGCCCCCTGCCCTCCACAAAACTGTCTTTCCATCTTTCACATACAGACGGAGACATACCAAAATTCACACCCCCCAACTATAATCCCCACCCCCTCCACCACACACACACACACACACACACACACACACACACACACACACACACACACACACACACGCACACACACACACACACACACACACATACACACAGCCACAGAAACACACATACATGCTCATTTACATAGCTAACATCAACAAACACAGGTTTGAACATCTTTTTTTTTAAAGGCAGAAGTATGACACAAGGTGCATTACACCCAGGAAATGGGGAGTTTTAATTCTGGCATTTTTACCTGCTTGTTGACCACCTTCCCCACCAGTTCAAATCTGGAGGGAGCATGGAAGGCATACTGCAGGGTCATCATCTCATACACGCAGCATCCCAGACTCCAAACGTCTGTCTGTGAGGGAAAAAATTACCCTGCTGATTACTGTGACTGAACTGCTGTAAA
>JADBJO010001181.1:153996-158996 GCA_016801955.1 Conus betulinus
ATCTGTTTCTCTCAACTGTTCTTGGAATACAGCCGTGCAATCCTTGGTCAGTTTTCCCAAGCCCAACTCTTATTCAGTTTTCTCAATAGAATCCTGTTTGTGCATCGTTTATAACCCCTATCCTGGCCAGTCTTTTAAAATTTTCTTTTAATAAACATTCATTTGTAAACTGTGTAGAGTGTAACTCATTAGCAAATATGCTTCCTGCATAAAAAACCCCCCCCCCCCCCCATCCCACTTTCCTCTCATCTTCCCCCCTAAATGTACTTGGCAACAAGAATTTCAACAATAAAAAATCTGTTAGGCCATCTCAATCCCAGTCCAGAAACACCATCTAGCTTAAATACTGAAGGATATTTCTGTTGATAAAACAAAATTTACATTAACAGCAACACAGCGGTTCCAGCAGTTTTCAGTTTTATTCAGTAACAAAACAGACAGCATCGAAATTTTTCCATCATGCCAGATTTTTACATGTCTCTGACCCAAAGCTTTAAGCAGCACTGTGTGTGGGACTGCCAAATACCACAGTGCTTGCAAATCTCAGCAAGGTGATTAGTTGAACAACACAAACACAAGTATTAGTAAGCCTGAAGTGATTATGAAACTATGTCATTTTGGTGGCTGGATGGCAATGTGTTTCTGATTTCCTTTCCATGCAAAGTCACACACTTACTCACGAAGTAACATTAGAACCATATTCATTCAATAGCATGCATCATAAGCCCTCTTCACATCCAACATATCTTATGAGATCTTTGTCAGTTAACTATTCGGTGCCCATGTAGTTGTTATTGAATCTAACTCTGGCAGGTCATCGCAGCACTTGGCACCTGACCTAGCAATGCCCATCACCTCTCTCTCTCTGAATTTAAAACATTCTCCATCACCAGAATGGGAAGCTTTGATGATTTACCATCAAGTTTATCCATTAAATCTAGAGATTTTCTGTTTTGGGAATCTCTGGAATGACAAACAATATCCACAATCACGATTTCACTTTTGCTTTTAATCATACATATCTAATCTTTGAGCCATTCTGGTATGTGGTGTTACGAATTTCTTAACAGTAATGATCATTTTTATATATACTGAGGATCCTGTAATTCATGTCAGTGTTTGGTGGAAGATGAAGACATGAGAATATCCAGAAACTTTCATCCTTTGAAAAAGACTATGGCTGCCAAAACAGCCAGTAAAAATGAGTACAGAAAGTAAAAGTTGACACATTGTGTTTTGAGTGTGGATATGTCTGTTTAAATATGTACATATTCATGCTTATATATGTATCTAAGCATACATGTATCTTTACATTTAATATGTTTAGAAATCTCTCTCTGTCTCTCTCTCTCTCTCTGTCTGTCTGTCATCTCTCTCACACACACACACACACACAGATATATACAGATACACACACATATTATATATATATTGTATGGTAAAATAGGTTTAATAATATATAATAATATGGAATGTTTTATTGCTATTGTTACTGTTCATGACACAGTAAAGCTTATATAATAGTGAATTGTGCTTGTTTTCAAATATGAAAAAAAAATCAATAAGTAATAATAATAATATAATTAAAAAAAAACATTTTGGAAAAAAGAAAAAAAAGAACAGAAGAGGAACAGAAAAGTATATGAACATCAATGAGTGCGATCTGTGACCACAAAGACATAAAAAGTTGTGTGTTTTCAAAACATTCATTCAGTAATGTGTTTTAACCTTAACCAGCTTTGAACTACATCTACTCTAGCTTTCTGTTACCTTTGAATGTGCTCCATGTGGAGATTCTGAACAGGTCAAAAGGTAGACATTGCCGTAGCTACCTCGGCCCAGCTCTCTGTCTATCCAACATTGACTCCCTTCGGTCTCCTTTGCCATGCTGCTAAACAGCAATGTTGCATTTCACCGTGCTGCTTGGCATCAACGTGTGATTCCTTCACTTCTGTAAAAGAAAGAGAAAATCACACTATGAGTAGAAACCTGTGAGGGTGACTAAACCAGGGGGAATTCATTTACAAAAATGTAAATTGAACACAAGATTTATTGCTGGAAAACTATCCTGATTTAAAATCTTCATTACAAACTCAGTAAACCCTGCCAACTATCATGGCTGGTTTTCTTGCCATGTTTCAAGAAAAGCGGCAAAGAAAACTTCTGACTCTGGTAGAGAAATAAATACTGGCGCATTTGCCAAAGCAAGACATTACTACTAACATGACATGAAAAAGGTCATGTTCAACTGATAATCTTGGCTATGAGCTGCTTTAAAACATAGCAGCCTAACTCTCGGTACACAGCACAACTATATAATATAATTTGTCAACTTCTAAAGAGCCAGTGTAGTGTTTTCTTGTCTTTTCTTTTTATGAGCAGTATTTTTCCACAAAAATGCAGACAAACACTCTATTAGCAGAAAGCATGTTGATATGTAACTGTGTGTAGGTATATGTCAGTGTGTGTGCATGTGTGTGTGCATGTGTGCATATGTGTGTGTGTGTGTGTGTGTGTGTGTGTGTGTGTGTGTGTGTGTGTGTGTGTGTGTGTGGGTGGGTGGGTGAGAGAGAGAGAGAGAGAGAGAGAGAGAGAGAGAGAGAGAGAGAGAGAGAAACTACACAAATTCCCATCCAAGTCAGGATTTCTCTCTGACAACTAATTCAACTCTAAGCTCAAATGTTGTTCAGGCATCATTGACCATCATCCACAGCCTGTGTTTGAACAGTATAAGAATGAAGCAGTATGTGTTTTCAACTGGTCTGTAGCTCAGGAATCTGCATTAAGCTGCTAGGAAAGGAAAGTGTCTTTCACAAAACATACCACCCAAAAAGCCCTTTAACTTTGGCTGAATTATTCCAGTGGTACATATGTCGTTTTTTTTTCCCCCTCTTAACATTCACATTAAAAAATGAATTCATGCAAAGAATATGAAATAATGTAAATTTGATTTTGTCAAATTATTAACAAACAGTCTGAAACTAGTTTTTAACATTACATCAAACCATATGTTATTCTAAAGCCATTCTGCAATAACTATGTTGTTAGCCTCTTAATAAAATAGTCTTAAAATGTTAGAGTTTAAGTGAAGTTCCCCTTCTATTCAGGCAAAAAGACTAAACTGGTCAGGCAGATCAGGGGCTGTCACTGTGTACACTCTGAAAAGCAGAATGGGTTAAAAACACAGAGTCCTCACAACTCAAATTATGACAAGTTTTCAAAGCAAAAATGATGTGTTGTTAGTGAAATCATACACTTTTTGTTCCAGCAAATGCATATATGCAAGTAGGATATTTAAGAACTTAACATTGTTCTCTCATAAAGCAGCAAAATTTGGTCAATTTAAGAAAATTCTACTTTTATTTTCTGGGTATGTGAATGTGATTTAAGTGTAACTTAGATCCTCTTAAGGCTTGCACATCCAAAGTCTATGTGCATGTGTATAGGGGGAAGGGATGGGTTGGGATGTGTGTGTGTGTGTGTGTGTGTGTGTGTGTGTGTGTATGTGTGTATGTGTGTATGTGTGTGTGTGTGTGTGTGTGTGTGTGTGTGTGTGTGTGTGTGTGTGTGTGTGTGTGTGTGTGTTCGTGTGTGTGTGTGTGGTTTTGTGTGCATCTGCAAATGAATCTTTTTGTTGTTGTTGTTGCTCTTGAATGACAAAGGTGACTCTCATGGTATTAAAGATCACTATGTCACTCATATAAATTTAACTCAGCGGAAAACCCTGATCACTTCTGTTAGAAATGTCATGGACAAAGTAAACGGTTAAACTATTGAGGTATTGTTAATTGAGAATTGTCATAATATGAAAGAAATTGCATACCAAAATGATCAAACGAACGGCATTAAATGATTACTTGTTTCTGATGTTGCCCCTTGCCACATCATGGTCACTCATGTGCTAACAAGTAAACTGATTTTTGTGGGGAACCTACGTTATCGCTCACTCTAGTGACTGTCAAAATAGATTATATTAAAAGTCTGTGTGTTCATTACGCAGTATAAATCAGCACATGTTATTTGAACAATTTCACAGCACGTAAGAAACACAGAAAAACAAAACCGTGAACACATACGTCTGCTTTCCCTTTCGTCCTTGTATCAAGGCGCCATTTTGTGACAACGATATCAACTTCCGGGTTGTTGCCGTCATGTGCCCGAAGTGGCAGCCAATGGCAGAAACGAAAGAACGTTCGGATAAGGCCATTGCCGCAGTTGTGAAAAATAGTCAAAATTCCCAAGACTCGCTTGCTTTCGTGCACGCCAAGTTTGAATTCGCAGCAGTTTAAAAAAACAATGATGGCTGATCAGCATACGACTGGTAACACTATTTCAGATTCCACCTGGGCCTAACCAAGAGGGGGGGGGGGGAGGGGGGGGGGTAGGGGGGGGGGGGGGGGGGGGGGGGGGGGGGGGGGGGTGGTGGTGGTGAAAGGTTTCAGGTGTGTGTGTGTGTGTGTGTGATCTGCTTCTGATCAAAGGACGGCAATCAAGCACACATGTATTATGCCTTTTTCTTGCTGTGTAACTGTCTGGCTCATCACGGCCATATCAGGCCCAGTGCATCAACGTCGAGAACTCGTTTTTACTGAAAGCAAGAGGGCCAGAATAGCTCAGTTGGTAGAGCGCCGGACTCGTGAACATGGGGTTGTTGGTGTTCGAATTTCGGTACAGGTGGATTTTTCCCTCGGAGTTAAGATTGGTGCTGACTCCATTTCCCATACAGTCCTTTGAATAAGACTACAAACCGAGGTTCCATGTGTGAACGCACGCACAACATTTTGCACACACTTAAAATCCCATCACCAACTTTCGGAACAGAAGGCCAGTTGGCCGTTAGTATGGATGACACGTTAATTTACACATAGCATGCACCTTTCCCGAAGATGGAGTATGGCTGCCTTAGTGGCGGGATTAAAAAAAAAAAAACGGTCATACACACAAAGCTCCACAGAAAGAAAAGAAAAAATGACTGAAGCAAAAGAGGGTAGGATAAGGCC
>JADBJO010001181.1:166496-178996 GCA_016801955.1 Conus betulinus
AGTTCAGGTGAGAAACGTTCGTTTCTGCCTTGAAAAAGTGCAGAAGCATACTGAAGAGGAGTGAGAGTGAAGCGTAGGGCGTGACATGTACCTGTCGTGATGATCGAACACTTTCATTGCCTCGGTGTAAATTGGCCGAGAGACAAGCAGTAGCGGGCCCGTTTTTGCTGTACTAACTGAAAATCCGGTTTGGCGTCCATTTTGTCTTGAAAATGATCAAGGAAAACCCCGTTGTTGACGTTCAATGGGTTGCAGAAAAATCAATTCAGGGAATTGATACTGCTTTGTTTCAGTGTGTTCATTCTCCCCACTTTCTTTTATTTGTTTGTTCTTCGTTCCTCTCATCATCATAAAGCACACTTTGTTTAGATGCATCTGTGTTCTGAATTTGCCTAGTTTTATTCATTTGTTTGCATGTCTATGTTTACAGCAGTTAATACATAAGAGAGAGAGAGAGGAGAGAGAGAGAGAGAGGGAGGGAGGGAAAGAGAGAAAATGAAAGAGTGTACGAGAGAGAGAGAGAGAGAGAGAGAGAGAGAGAGATATCAGAAGTTTGAACTGTTCAGACATGTTTCAAGGCCATTCACCCAAAGATACAAAAAAGGTTGGAGCAGAGATAGTCATCATAATCGTTGTGCTGTGACGGTGAAGAGCCAACCCAAAGATGTAGCAGGCAGAGGATAGTATTATTACGTCTTGCTTTCCCCCCCCTGTTCGCCTTTTCTGGAGTCCCGTTTGCTCACGCGGAGCATTAACCACCACCATGCACCAGTCACCGTGAGCTGCGAGAGAATTGTTCAACTGACTGTGCTGCCCTTTAACTTGAGGAAATCACGTATGCTAGTTTCTTCTTGTCCACTGTTCAAGAGTTTGGTCCACTGTTTGGACTTTACCTTTGTTCACGTGCATACCATCGTGTGGGCTTCAACCTTCACCGTCTGACAGTATCAGCGGCGAAGTGTGGTGAACTGACAGCCAACCTGTGAACAGAAGGCAGACCGAGAACCAGTCAGGAAGTGACAAATGTCTTCGATATGTGGAACGGATCTGTAGTGAACAGCGAGGATACTTATCTTCTTCCTCCATCTATTTCTCAGGATTTGCGCATTGAGAAGCAGTCAGAGATATCCAATTCCCTCCATTTTGAGTCATGGACAACAGACGACAGACACTTTACGTTTACATATATAAAAATCTGTCTATCTATCTATCCATCCATCCATCCATGTGGACACACACACACACACACACACACACACACACACACACACACACACATATGTATATATATATATATATATATATATATATATATATATGGGGGGGGGGGGGGGGGGGGAGGCACACTACTCCTTCGCGTTATCTGTCCAAGAGTTCAAATTGGTCTGTGTCTGTGAAACGTCTGTCCTGGACTGTATGTTGAAGGATGGTCTTTGGAAGGGAGGGAGTCATGGAGAACATATGCAAGCTTTACTGCACCTGATATTGGTGACACCCTCTGTTCGCCTTTTTTTCCATCTCGCTTTTTTTTTTTTTTTTTTTCCGGTTCAATTTCATCAACTCGCCTTTTAATATTTTCCCGTTCTGTTAACAGGTTAATGGTTTCCCTTCAGTCCAGTTACTCCTATGAGCTATTATTGATTTATCAATACAAATATTGCATTGTGAAAGGAGAATCCGAAGGCTTCCATCCTACCTGTTCATGACATGAGAGTAATAAGAACTGTAAGACTTGTCAGCAGTGCAGGCTAAACACTAAATCTTATAAACGATGTAGACGTTATCATGTGTTCACACTCACATGCGTCCAGAGCCAAGGGCTCCATAAAATTTCAAATGATTTTGCCAGAGATCCAGAGATTTTATAAGAAGGCGGGTTGACACTAAGGGGAAAAACGATTCTGTAACCTTGGCACAGACAAACCCACGTGTTAAAGTAGAGAATGTTTAAAGACATGTTTGAATTTGAAAAAAAAGTCTTCCAAGATTTTCTCGCAAAACGTGTCTTCAGATCTAGAACTTTAAATCATAGGCAGCATACAAACAGAAGATGCAAGCAGGAAATGTGTATAACGAGAGAGTATCCGCGTGATGCAAATTAATCGATATGAGCGATGGATTTCATTACATGTTTGTATGTCCTGTTATTCACAATGGCGGGAAACAGCTGTTGAACCCAAATGCTGTTAAGCTCTAAAGTTTTTATTTTTCAACAACAACAACAAAAAAACAACTAAAAACAACTTGACAGATTTGTGAAGGTCGTTATGCAGAGCAGCTGCAAGAGTGCTCTTTGCGCTGTTTTCAGCGAATGGGTCTGTTTCAGTAAGAATATGTTACTATTGTTAAGGATCAGGTCTGAGACAATTACTAATCATGCTAATTTATTGTGTGGATTGTTACGCCGACTCACCATTTTTTTTTGTTGTTGTTGTTGCAATGTCTTGTTTTCTCCATGTTCATTTTGGACTTAATACATCTTGAATCAGTCTTGACGCTGGAAAATGGGTTTTTTTTAATTAAAAAAAAAAAAAAAAGATCAGGATTTACGTCTGGACAACTACAAGGAGAGGTTCTTACAGCCAACCAATGAGTTGATTCGCTCTCACATAGTACAAATATCTTCCCTTTCCTGTATGAGGTACGGCGAAGCCTCAAAAGCATTGCGGAATTTTTTTTTTTTTTTTTTGGTTGATATATTTATAAGTACCTGGATCCCCCCCCCCCCCCCCCCCCCCCCCCCTTTTCGAAATACACTGTCATGTCCCGTTCCCAGAACCCATACAGAGGGGGTGGATAAGCATTATGCATTGACGTGTGGAGTTCTTTCTTCTTTGTTCACTGGGTATTGGAGAGACCTGGTTTTCCAGGTGGCGCTGTGAGCTTTTCTTTGTCATCGGAGACATTGGTAGGTCGAGCCTCGTTCTGAAGTCCTTTGCTGGGCTGCCGTCCTTGCGACCCGAGACACCGGGAAGGGTTCATTACATATAGTGTCTGTTCGCAGGGGGGGGGGGGGGGGGGGAGGGGAGGGAGAGTAGAGTGGGAAAGGAGGGGGCAGTGGGAAAGAGAAGAGAGAGAGAGAGAGGGGGGGGGGGCGGGAGAGAGAGAGAGAGTATGTTGAACGTTATCTGATACACCGAAGAGAGAGAGAGAGAGAGAGAGAGAGAGAGAGAGAGAGAGAGAGAATTCTTTATTTACGAGGATAATAGATAAGCACTGAAGTGCTTTTCAAAATCCAGTCTTTGCCCTGAGTAGGGCCAACAATGTAAAATAAGATAAGGCAACAAAAGAAACATGCAAAAAGTGACTAGAACTACAAAAATAAGTACAATACAATACGGGGGGGAAAAAAAAAAAGTAAAATAAGAGAGAGAGAGAGAGAGAGAGAGAGAGAGAGAGAGAGAGAGAGAGAGAGAGAGAGAGAGAATGTTGAACGTGAATCTGATCTGACACCGAAGAGAGAGAGAGGGTAAGACCAAGTTACAGAAAGCGCCGGGGTAGATGGAGGTGGGGAAGGGGAAGGGGAGGGGAGAGGAACGGGGAGAAGAAGTGACTCGACAGCGCATAAAGGGCTTACAGGTTTGGGTTTAGGGGGCAGAATTTGCTCAGCTCACCTCGTACTTCTCGCCCCCTCCCCCCCCCCCCCCCCACCTCCCTCCCGTCCATGTCCCTTCGTTCATTCATGCGGACCTGCACTACATTCCAGACGTTGATCAGTTCCTCATTATCATTTTGTGGCGAACTGTGAATGATTCAAACGAATCAGGCTTATTTATTTATTTATTCATTTTTTTGTGTGTGCCTCATTTAAGTAGGCAATATACTTTCTTGAGGACGGATAGTACTACGTACAGGAATGGACTGTACAGATACATCATCTCTCTCTCTCTCTCTCTCTCTCTCTCTCTCTCTCTGTCTGTGTGTGTGCGCGTGCGTGCGTGCGTGCGTGCGTGCGTGAATGTGTGTGTGTGTGTGCGCGCGCGCACGCGCGCGTGCATGTGTGTGTGTGTATGTGCGTGCGCGCGCGCGCGCGTGTATATATATATATATATATATATCTATGTATATGTGTGTGTGTGTATATATATATAGATAGCACATGTGTGCGCGCGCGTGTGTGCGTGTGTGTGTGTGTGTGTGTGTGTGATATTTCAGTTTAGCACTTTTTTGTTGTTTGTTCGTTTGGGTAATCTTTTTCAGCCGAGTAAGGTTTGCTTGTTTTCAGTTTCCCTTGGGTTTCCAGTCCATAAAGTGTTATGTGCTTTTAATTACCTGTTTTTGTGTTTGTTTGTTTATATTGATTTTTCACAGAGAAAAGTTTGTGTGTTTTCGATTTTCTAGTTTATTTTTGTTGTTGTTGTTCAATCCAGAAAGAGTCATGTGTTTTGCATTTCCTACGTTTTATGTTTGTTAGTTTAGCGCGGCAAGTCTTGTGTTTTTAGTTCCATGTCTCTCTCTTTTTCTTCATTTGATTTCATTTTAAATTTTTTTTTTTTTTTTTTTTTTTTGTTTTTAAGCCTAGAAAGTGCAGTGTGTGTTTTCCATCTTTCATGAGTGTTCTAGCCCAGAAAGTGTTACGTAGACAGCTTCCCACGTGTTTGTCTGTTTGTTTTAAAACCGGAGATTGTTGTGTGATTTCAGTTTTTTATTGGATTTCTACTGTAAAAAAGTGTGTGCTTTCAGTTTTCCATGGGTTTCTAAAAAAAAAAAAAAAATTTTTTTTTTCTTCAGATTTCTAGACCAGAAACTGTAATGTGTTTTCAGCTTTCCTTGGAGTTCCTGGTCCTGCAATTGTGTTTTCATTATCTTACGATTTTTTTGTTTGTTTATTTGTTTATTTATTTTTTTTTTTTTTTTAGCCCAAACTGGGTTGCGCCTTTACTTTTCAGCTGGGTTTCAGTTTTCCTTGCGGTTTCCCGCCTGGAACGTATGCATTTTCAGCTTTCCACGATCGAGGCTTTTACACCGAAAAACGCTGTGAGTTTTCGGTTTTCAATGGGATTTGCAGCCCCAGGAAAGTATTGTGCAGAAAGTGTGTTGTGTGTTTTTTCAGTTTTGTTTTTTTTTTCCTATGAGGTTTGTTGACCAGAAAGTGCTGTGTGCTTTCAGTTTCCCTCGGGTTACTACGGTCATTTTCGCAGCAAGTCACGCAATGACTTTGTGTGTGAATACAGGCAGTTGGCCAAGCCTCCACCCCCTGATAAATTCCTCAAGAGATCGCGGGTAAGTGTGTGTGTGTGTGTGTGTGTGTGTGATTGTGTGTGGGCGCGTGCGTGTGCATGCATGTGTTTAGTGTGTGTGTGTGTGTGCGTGTGTGAGTGTGTGTGTGTGTGTGTGTGTGTGTGTGTGTGTGTGTGTGTGTGTGTGTGTGTGTGTGTGTGTGTGTATGCTATATGTATATCTACTTCGAATTTTTTAACATATTTTAATGTTATGAAAAAGACTGACAGTTCTTAACATATTTTGATGTTCTGAAAAAGACTGACAAGCACGCGCTTGTGTGTGTATGTGTGAGTGAGAGAGAGAGAGAGAGAGAGAGAGAGAGAGAGAGAGAGAGAGAGAGAGAGAGAGTGTGTGCGTGCGTGTGTGTGTGTGTGTGTGTGTGTGTGTGTGTGTGTGTGTGTGTGTGTGTGTGTGTGTGTGTGTGTGTGTGTGTGCATGCATGCGCGCTGAGTGTGTGCGTACGTGCTTGCATGCGCGCTGAGTGTGTCGCGTGAATGTATATTAGCGTTCATTTTGAACGTCCTGTTGAATACTCTTACCAAAAACAAAATGAAAACATACTCTTTGAACTGGCGATGAAGGTCATGGAATACATTTGCAAAAATTTACATGCCGCATATTTGGCGTATTTTCAAACATGACTTTTAGATAGTTTTTTTTCCTCCTTTGTTTTGTGTCACGTCAGTAGCTGCTGGTTTAGGTATGACAAGTGTTGTCGATTCAGTATGGGGTTATGGCCTCCTAGCCTTGGTAAGCTTTCGTGCCCGTCCTCTGTCTGACACGATCTAGACCGTTGTGTTTCGGGATGCGCTGGGTGTTTCCTGATCACGAGTGAGCCATTTGTGTGTGTGTGACTCGTACGAGATTATTTATTGGTGTTCTTCGCTTAGTAATTTTAGCTACTCCCACCCCCCACCTCTTTTTTTTTTTTTTTGGTTGTTATTGTTATTATCAGTATTTTGTTTTGGTTTGGATTTAGGTTGAAGCATTTTGTGTGTTGTGTGTGTGTGTGTGTGTGTGTGTGTGTGTGTGTGTGTGTGTGTGTGTGTGTGTGTGTGTGTGTGTGTGTGTGTGTGTGTGTGTGTGTGTGTGTGTGTGTGTGTGTGTGTGTGTGTGTGTGTGTGTGTGTGTTGTGTGTGTGTGGAGAGTGTGTGAGAGTGTGTGTGTGTGTGTGTAAGAGAGAGAGAGAGAGACTGCGTGCATGTAAGAGTACATGTGTGGGTGCGTGCGTGGGGGCGTGAGTGCGTGCATGCACAAATGTCTGTGTGCGTGCGCGCGTGTGTGCGTGTGTGTATGTCTGTGCACGCCCGCCTGCGCGCGCGCGCGCGCGCGCGCGCGCGCGTGTGTGTGTGTGTGTGTGTGTGTAAAAAGAGATAACTACGAGGAAGTAGATGATGGCCCCATTGAAGGTGGTGCAAAGTACTCAACAGATTAAACACCCAGAGAGTCCAACAGCTAGGCGTTTGTAGACATATATAACCCATGTGCTGTGAACACACGTAGATCTCTGTTTGTGTGTGTGTGCGTGTGCATGTGTGCAAAGAGAAAAACGTTATTCAACAAGGATTGAGATATTATGTTCTTCAGAGCTGTCCAAGCTAGACTGAGTCATGGACATGAGACGAAAACGAAATAAGAGAAGAGAGAGAGAGAGAGAGAGAGAGAGAGAGAGAGAGAGAGAGAGAGAGAGCTGGCTGTGATTGTTGACGGGTTTTAATGAATCACATATAAGTGTTGATGCCTCGCCCCGAGGTCCCCATGGCACCAAGCTAATCACGTGGCGCAGCCGATCATAGCCCTACTTTCACCACTAGGGACGTGCTGGTACCACGCCAGAGACAAACAGTCTGCACTCTGCGTAACAGCAACAACGTATATCATCAACACTATGGATGATATGAATATCATAACATCATAAGGAATAACAGTATCAACAACAACAATGTAAACAATATCCTCATCGTCGTCGTCGTCATCATCATCATCATCATCATCGTCATCGTCATCGACGTCGTCATCATCATCATCATCATCATCATCATCATCATCATCATCATCATCATCATCAATCACAACAACAAACAATAACAGCAACAACAGAGATCATCATCATCATCATCATCATCATCATCATCATCATCATCATCATCATCATCACCACCACCACCACCACTACACATCACCACCACATCGCCACCACCATGATGATGATGATGATGATGATGATGATTGATTGATGATGATGATGTAGCACAGGATTGAGAACTGAAAGCGAACAGTATCAATTTCAAAGCCTGAGCTGTTTCATTGCACAGAAGATTTCTGCATGAAGTGGAGTCTGCATGCATCTTCGCTTCTCTCATGTCAATGCACACTCGGACACCGTTTGACTTCTTAGGGACGACAACGACTGGACTTATCCAAGGAGTTGGACCAATGACCTTTTCGATGATGTCTTCAAGACTCTTAAGTTCAGTTTCAACATCTTTTCTCACATGAAAAGGAATACGTCTGTGGCGCTGGACTACAGGCTGTACGTTTGGATTAATGTGTAATTTGACATCCTTGATTTTTCCACTGACATCCTTGATTAATGTGTTTGACACTGACATCCTTGATTTTTCCAAGCTGACCATCAAACAGCGCGGGAAACTCATCCGCAATAGCACAGGATTGAGAACTGAAAGCAAACAGTATCAATTTCAAAGCCTGAGCTGTTTCATTACACAGAAGATTTCCGCATGAAGTGGAGTCTGCATGCATCACATAGAAAGTAGCCTTGACCACTCTCTTCTTATTGTGTTGTATTTCACCATGAAAATATCCTAAGATTGGGACAGGTGTCTTAGAGTTGTAGGTAAAATACGCGAGGACAAAGGGCATCATCAACAATATTATCACCAATAACAACATAAATAACATCAGCAACTGACAAGGACGATTGGAAATGGCTGCATCATTAACAACAACAGCAATAACAACAACAGCGGCAACAATAACAACAACGACATTATCAACTGCATTATCAGCAACATCAACATCATTATTATTAACATCAACGACATCAGCAACCACACCCAAAAGAGACCTCACTGTGAGGTTTCAAAAATAATCATTGACCACACTAAGTCACAGGTCGCACACACATGACACACACACACACACACACACACACACACACACACACACACACACACACACCCCCCCCTCCCGGAAAAAAAGGAGATTCGAAAAACGCCCACGAGACTCTCCTTCTTGAAGTCACAGATGTTTCAACACACGAGAGACACACAGCGACACACACATCGACACAAACACCACACACACACTGTTTGTGGACACAGTTGGGTTGGCACACACAGGCGAAGCAGGGGGGCGGACCCGTAGGAGAAAGGACAGACCTAACACATCAAATGACACGTACGGACGCCCACACACATGTGCACACACACATTCGCACACCACACGCATACAGACACAGGCACACTCACACTCACATGCGCACACACACACACACACACAACACGCACAGACACTCACACTCTCTCTGTTTACACACACAAGCACACACAAAAACGTGGGCGCGCGCGCACTGGCGCCCGCGCGCGCGCACACACAAACACACACACACACGCACACACACACACACACACACACACACACACACACACACACACACACACACACACACACACACACACACACACACACACACCGGTCTTGGAGTGAGTGGGATCAGAAAAAGCTGAACTCGGCTTGTTCGCGGAATGACGGTGTTGCTGGGTATTATAAGAGAAAGAACGGAAAGAGAGGACACACAGGGACACACACCACAGGTACAGAGAAAACACACACAGTGTGTGTGTGTGTGTGTGTGCACGCACGCACGCACGGTGGTGGTGGTGGTGGTGGTGGTGGTGGTGTGTGTGTGTGTGTGTGTGTGTGTGTGCTCTCGTAATTATTTAGAGAAATCTGGTACGAAAATATTCTGATTCGAAAACGGCCCAGAGGCACACCTGACTTGTCTGTCTGTCTCTTTGTATGTGTGCAGCGACGTGCGCCGTGTTAAAAGCCCTTTATGTGTGTGTTTGTGTATGTGGCAGGGAGCGTGCGTGTGCGTGTGTATGCGTGTGTGTGCTCTCTTTTTCAGTTCAAAGTCGACCTACCTTCAATGAATTTCAGATGAAATCATAGAACAACAATGATAATAAGGTGTAAAGACACACACGACACCCCTTAAAATAGCAGTTCAACCTGACTCTTGGTTAGCGCATAAAGATCAGTAGATTTTTCACACAGAAACAACTTGAATAAAAAAAAAAAACAGGATGTTCAAAAGCTGCACACTAGCAGGCAAAACGTTTCGCGCGCACTGTGCCCGCGCGCGCACACACAAACTGAATAGACAATATGCCGAGACACACACACACACACACACACACAAACCTGGAGTGAGTGGGATCAGAAAAGCTGTCAACTATTTATTTAATTATTATTATTACGGTTTTGCTGGGTTGCGGCTGGTACGCGAAAGAGGGCGCGTTTAGGCTGAGTAAGTCAGTGTGTGTGTGTGTGGTGTGGTGTGTGTCTGCTGGTTGGTGGTGGTGGTGGTGTGTGTGTGGTGGTGGTGTGTGTGTGTGTGTGTGTGTGTGTGTGTGTGTGTGTGTGTGTGTGTGGCTGTGTGTGTGTGTGTGTGTGTGTGTGTGTGTGTGCTACCCCTCGTAATTATTTAGCAGATCTGGTACGTTATATTCTGATTATTCGGTACGCAGAGGCACACCTGACTGTCTGTCTGTCTCTGTATGTGTGCATGTGTGCGCCGTGTGTGTGTTTATGTGTGTGTTTGTGTATGTGTGAGCGTGCGTGTGCGTGTGTATGCGTGTGTGCTCTCTTTTTTCAGTTCAAAGTCGACCTACCTTCAATGAATTTCAGATGAAATCATAGAACAACAATGATAATAAGGTGTAAAGACAACACAAACACCCCTTAAAATAGCAGTTCAACCTGACTCTTGGTTAGCGCATAAAGATCAGTAGATTTCAAACAGAAACAACTTGAATTAAAAAAAAAAACAGGATGTTCAAAAGCTGCCCTTATTTTCGTTCTGTGCCTTTTGTCTTTCTACCTGAATAAATATGCCGATCTACGTAGCATGCCGTCTACCCCCCCCCCCCCAAATTTTTTTAAAATTGCGATTGGTACGCGAAAGCAGCGATTTAGGCTGAGTAAGTGAGAAAACAACATCTGCTTTATCTTCTTTCCCCCCCCCCCCCCCCCCCCCCCCCCCCCCCCCCCCCCCCCTTCTCCTTTTTTCCTTTAAAAGAAATTATGCCAATGGTATTAGTTAATCTCCTTCGTGGTTGGTAGACATACAACATGTCTTCAGTGACCTCAGGTCTGTTATGCCAGTGGTATTAGTCAATCTCCTTCGTGATTGGTGGTAGACATACAACACGTCTTCAGTGACCTCCGGTCTGTTGACATGCATGTAATGCGGAAGGAGAACCCGTGTCATGTTACACTGAAGCAAGACGAGGCTGAGTGAGAATGCCGACGCCTCTGTCTGCCAGTCAGTGGATGTTACTATTTTTGGGTGCATAGAAGCAAAAAGAATGGCAGAACACAATTCGAAGATCTCAAACGTAAAGAAGAAGCTGACTTCAAAATCAGATTGATTTGAACTTCGCCTGTGCTTTTCATCTCTGTTTTATTTGTTAAGATTAAATTATCAATCTATCTACCTGTCTATCAATGTATCTATCTATCTATCTATCTATCTATCTATCTATCTTTGTACACACACATGATGTATATATATATATATATATATATATATATATATATATATATATATATATATATGAGTGTGTGTGCTTGTGTGTGTGTGTGTGTGTGTGTGTGTGTGTGTGTGTGTGTGTGTGTCTCTCTCTCTCTCTCTCTCTCTCTCTCTCTGTCTCTGTCTCTCTCTCTTTGGGGGGTTACGTGATTCGTGAAATTCTGTACACTTCTTGGTGATTAGTTGGAAGAGCCGTCGGCATTCACGTATGGGAAGCCTGCATGCACACAGTCGTTCGTTCGATCCGTTGACAGTTCAGATTAAGTCGTCTCTGCACGTCGAACAGGTCGGGGGCAAAGCATTAGTGTTCTACATTATGACACAAACTGGTTGATCAGCCCAGTCAGAACAAGGCTTAGTTTGTTATCAAGACAGAGAAACTGTGTCACTTGTGATAATCGTGACAAATGTCATTTGTGGACTGCACAGTTAAAAAAAAAGAAAAGTGGTATGAACGAAGAATCAGCGCATTCCCAAAACTTGAACGATTTCAGTAGCTGCGCATTCGGTGTCGACTCTGTCTCTGTCTCTGTCTCTCTCTCTCTGTCTCTCTCTGTCTCTCTCTCTAGCTCACGTGCAAAAAGTCTTTGTTCAGTATCTTATGTCCTCTCTTCACCTTTCTTTCGTTGGCACAGAGTTAGTTCATGAAGCTGAAAGGGTTTGCTGAACTGGATCCGTCCCTTGGTCTATATATATAGTGACCACTCTCCCATTCCTTTCTCCCGGCGAAGGGTGTAGCTCTCGATCTCGGCTCACTGCGAGGAGATTGGTCGACCTAGCAGACAAACAGGTGCTCGTTGAGGGTTCTTAGGCAACACTCGCCACGCTCCCTCAGAAGGGGATGGAGAGCTCTCTGCACTTACTATCACGAGAGTCGTCAGGTTAGTTTGGAGAGTTCTACAATCAACCCCCCCCCCCCCCCCCCCCCCCTCCCCGCCCCTTGATAGTCGTCAGGTTAGCTTGGAGAGTTCTGCGATCACCCCCCTCCCCTTGATAGTCTTCAGATCAGCTTGGAGAGCTCTACAATCCCCCCCAATCCCCCCCCCCCCCCCCCCCCCCCCCCCCCCCGCGCGCCTCTTGATAGTCGTCAGGTTAGGTTGGAGAGTTTCCACACTTACCTTCATGATAGTCGCCAGGTTAGGCTGGAGGTTTTTTCATGCTTGCCTTCCTGGGTACTTCAGTGGGTCTTGCATGCAGTTGCTATGGCCCTGGCCCCACTGAGGTGAAGATTTATGTCTGGGACGTCGACAGTGTATTAGGTTGTTTGAAGATTAGCATGATAGTTACGGTGTGTGTGTGTGTGTGTGTGTGTGTGTGTGTGTGTGTGTGTGTGTGTGTTTAAGCTTTGTTCAGCGAAGCCCGTGACCCAGAGACATACATCGATTTTGGTCACAGTTTCAATCTCGCTCTTCAGTCTGGAGACAAACTTTACAGCCGGCTG
>JADBJO010001181.1:181496-183996 GCA_016801955.1 Conus betulinus
CTATGTATGGTTAACGGCTAGTCCCCAAAGACAAGTATATATCATTTTTTCGTCGCGAAAGCGTAAAATATGCATGCATGCTGGTTTTGATAACGGGGGTGTGATACTGGTGCTCATGAGGTTTTATGCTGATTTATCGGAGGGAAAAGAGTATTGAAACTTAACATGATTAAACACAGTCTTTTACCTTTTCACGCAGGAATAGTTTGCCTTCGTCAGCGCCGAATGTCTCGCTGAGTGAGTTGTGTTCGGTGCCCGTGATCTCGAAATGATCTCGAGTCACGCGACTGAACAAAGGGAAGTGTAAGCTGCTGGTAGGTTGTGTCGCCCCCGGTCTCGGTTGAGGGAAGAAGACGTGGCCGCGATGTAGTTGGCCTCCTTTACTCCTCTTTGGAACCATTTAGGTTCCTGGTCCAGGACGCTGACATTGTCCCGGGAGAACTCATGTCCGCTGATGTTCAAGTGTTCTCCGACTGGTGATGATTCTCTCTTGTGTTCTTTGATGCGGAGTTTCAGTTTCCTTTCTGTTTCTCCGACGTATGTCTGGTCACAGTCTCCACACTGGATTTCGTAGATTGCCCCTGATCGTTCTAGTTTGTCCACTTAACATGTTTACATGAATCCTGACTCATACAAGTTACAAGCTCATCGGGGGCAGTGTGAAAAAGCAGCGACTTGTTGATGGATCACCCCCTGCGGTAGGTTGACAGTTTGGCGGGGGACCGGAATAGCTCAGTTGGTAGAGCGCCGGACTCGTGATCCTAGGGTTGCGGGTTCGAATTTCGGTACAGGGGGATTTTCCCCTCGGAGTTAACATTGGTTCTGACACCATTCCCCACACAGCTTTCGAATGAGACTAAAAATCGAGGTTCCGTGTGTGAACGCAAGCATAACATCTTGCACACACGTAAAGTCCCATCACCAACTTTCGGAAGAGAAGGCCAGTTTGGCCGTTGGTATGGATGACACGTTACACATAGCATGCACCTTCCCTGAAGATGGAGTATAGCTGCCTTAATGGCGGGATAAAAAAACGGTCATACACACAAAACTTCACTGCCTGTCTATACAGGCAGTGTTCGCAGGAGTATCAGCCTGTGTACGCAGAAAGAAAAAAAGAAAGACAGTTTGGCGAAAGCTGATTTCCAGAAAGGAAACCGATGACCACGACTGGAAGGGTCTCTGCGACAGCCAACCAGGATCAGATGTCCGTGTCGTCTGCGACATCTACATCTCTCATTTCTCTGCCATACACGCGGCTTCGATGTTCTCTGCCGTACACATAAAATCAGTATTCACTATTTTCGACCATGCACGTCGAAATGCATTGAAAACGGCCAACTTTCAACCGTTAATGCTACAATATTTCTTGAGGAACCTTCCGCTCTGGCAAAGTGGATAGCACCGCGCGGTCTCCTGGCTGGGGAGGTCGAGGGTTCCATTCCCCCATCAGAGTCATTTATTTATGAGAATTTTGTTCTCTGCCCCGTGGGACCAGAAACGTCGCGGAGTGCGGAAAGATGAAGTGGTTAGGGTTATGGTGCTGTAGTCTGATGGTCACAGGGGCAGATAACTGGCAGAAGCGCATGGTGTCTAGAGCACGGGTTGGTGGAAGGCGGGGCTCAGCCCTCTCCTTCTGCCGCCTTAACCCTCCCAGACCCCAACAGTGAGTCCTTTACCGCTGGGTGGACAGAGAGGATTTTACGAGCCATGAAATTCCCCCCGTCCCACAAATGGTTTGAATTCACGACCGTCAGCTCCGCAGACGAAATGTTCCAATCGTTTGACTGCAAGACCTCGCATATTCTGCAATAAAGCAATCGTGGAGTCAGGTGGATTCGGTAACAGAACCCATAAGGACACCAATTTTGATAGCACTAATGATCTGAGCACAGCTACTCTACCTAATGGTGTTATAATTCTTTTTGTCCAGCTTTTGAACAAGTGTTGGACTTCGGAGAATTTATCTTTCATATTAATTTCCATCATATCCGATAGACTATTCCTAAACCACAGCCGTAGAATTGTGAAGGGTTCCATTCCATTTTATAATGGAGTAAATATGTTTTCGTAGAGTTTTTGTTTATACCTAACCAAACATTAAACGTTTATTCACAGTTCAATTTGAGCCCAGATATTTGCTCAAATTCATAAAGGTTTATAAATAAGTTTTCATATGATTTCTTATCTCCTCCTGATGTAAAGGTAGTAGTGTCGCCAGCAAACTGATGTATCTTAAATTGTTGTGTGTGTGTGTGTGTGTGTGTGTGTGTGTGTGTTTTCCTATCTTTATCTTTGCCTTTGATATCGTGGTCTTGTCTTATTTCATTCGCTAATACTTCAGCACACAAAACAAACAGATATGGAGATATAGGGTCCCCTTGACGGCAATCTCTGTTTGTTTTGAGTCATACATAAAATCTTCATTTACTTTGCACTTTGTTTTTGTGTGTTTGTTTGGATTCTGCCTTCTTTTTTCCAGGAACGCGGCTGTCTGTTT
>JADBJO010001181.1:186496-201496 GCA_016801955.1 Conus betulinus
TGTATATGTGCACGCGCGCGAGTGTATGTATATTCGCCTACAAAACCAAATCTCAAACAACCAGCCAACCCCACCACAAGTCTTCACACCATCGTCACCGCCACTGCCCACACAAATCTCCCGACCCCCTGTAGACTCAAAGAGGTAGGGACGGCTTTTAGTTTTACACTTCGAGAGAGAGAGAGAGAGAGAGAGAGAGAGAGAGAGGGGGGGGGGGGGGGGGGGGCAAGACATTGTAACTCTCCCAGGCCAGTCCTCCGACAGCCACCTGGCAAGTCAGGACGACGAGGGAGACCCAGATACTAGTCTCAAAAGGTCATTTTTGTTGTTGTTGTAAAAACAAATTTTTCATGTTGAAAACGTTAAGGGCCCCCAAGAAAATAGTGATTGACGTTGTCATGGGAAGAGAACAGTTTTCTGTAAAAACAGGGCAACTACGAAAACGTTGAAAGGGAGGGAATTCTGTGTAAAACATGTGATTTGTAGACATCTGACCGGATAGTTCTCGTGACTTTAGATTGTGACCATTAAAAACAAAAATAAAAAAGGCGGGGGAGGGAGGGAGAGGAGGGTGATATGTTGGCGGGAGGAGAGAAGAGAGTGAAAGTAATTGATTCCACACAAACATGGTCAGGTCTCTTTTTTAATATATGAAAATCAGTAATCATTTGCGCTAGTTTTTACGCTGTTAAGATACCCGATCGTTGGTCAAAAGAAAGAAAGCCATCTTGTGACCTAAGGTAAGCGACGATATATGAGAATTGTCAATGATTGTAGTTTGTTTTTGGCTTCCGGCAATTTTGCGTTTGTAGAAAGCAGCATTTTTTTTTTTTTTTTAAAGATGTACAGGCCGCGCAGTGATATCAACAAGACCTTTGCGCATGCACCTGAGTCATCAGGAGTAACCTGTTTTTCACGAGTCATAATTACCCCCTTTTTGTCGCGTCATAATCATCTGTTTTGCACCACCGACGTTATTTCGCGGCAGCAGTGCAGTGTCTCCTCAGGAGGGCTGGCACGTGGCGACTTGATCTTGATCACTTTCCGTGGCTTGACGGTGCTGATGCTGCAAGGCAAACGTAAGTTGTGGAAGTGCATATGGGCGTAGAGGGAGGGGTGTGAAGGAGGGGCTGAAATAAACGGCATGGGAATAGTGTGTGGGTTGTGGGGAGTGAGAAGAAAAAGGAAAACAAACAAACAAACAAAACAAAACCAAACAAAACCAAAAAAAAAAAAAGGGGGGGGGGGGGGGGGGGGGGCGCAGAACTAAAGTCATACTGATGACGTTTTTCATCGTTTTATCAGGCTACAACAAGAACATACGCCCACAACTACCAACCGACAACTTCATTTGATGAAAAAACAAAACACCAGTAACTGTTATTATGGACTTTTGATCCGGTAATAATCTCACCATACCTAGCAGCTCCAACATTTCAATCTTCTTCGCGTGAACATTTCATTTTTTTTTTTTTTTTTTAATGACAACACCTCTCCCACGTCACTATCAGCGTTTTCTTACAGCAATGATTACCGGTTTTAGTGAAACAGAGAAATGGCCCGTTTTCTTGATACAAAGCACTACGTTTCATCACAAGCAAACTGACTGTGATCTTTCGAGGCGAATGAGATGCCGTACATAAGCCCTGGAACAGGTCTTTTGTGGAGTGGTCGGACCACAAAGGTATGTGTGTGAAGCCGAAGCCTGCGAAGTTTTTCTGCTCCAGTGAGCAGCGACGCACTTGATTCCGCGAGGCATTGTGTGTGTACTGGTACGGCACCGTTTAGCCTGGCATATATTGTGTGCCTGGTGGTACGGCACCGTTCTAGGTTGCGCGGGTGGTGGTTAGATAGAGTAGGGCTTGTTTGGGAGTCTGGTTGCTAGGCTGTTGTTGACTTGGTCTGGCGTTCAAACCTTCCGTTTGCTGTCCACTCTCGACACAATTTATGAAATTGCCTGACGCACACAGGGACTTGTACTCCGCTTCTTGCTATTTTATAACAAGCACGTAGACATTAGTGGTCTGACCGTGAATCAGTCGGTGGTGATCAGTTGACGAGTCGACATATGTGTCCAGCGCTGTCAACCCATACTTTTGTACTGATCACCTCTGTGACTTGTTTTGACCCTGTCCGTGCAGATGAATTGATAAACAAATATAAACTTCAAAGAAAACGGGGGGCGGAGGGGGAGGGGGGGGGGGGGTGAGGGGGACGAAGAAAGAGAAGTGGGAGGGCCGAAAGGCGGAGAAAGGAGAGAGAGAGAGAGAGAGAGAGAGAGAGAGAAGAGAAATGATTGAAAGTTAGAGAGAAGAGAGAGGGGGGAGGAATGGAAGAGAGAGAGAGAGAGAGAGAGAGAGAGAGAGAGAGAGAGAGAGAGAGAGAGAGAGAAATGATTGAAAGTTAGAGAGAAGAGAGAGGGGGAGGAATGGGAGAGAGAGAGAAGAGAGATAGAGAGAGAGAGAGAGAGAGAGATAGAGAGAAATGATTGAAATTGAGGAAAGAGAGAGGGGGGGAATGGAAGAGAGAGAGAGAGAGAGAGAGAGAGAGAGAGAGAGAGAGATGATGGAAATGATGAAAGTTAGAAGAAAGAGAGAGGGGAGGAATGAGAGAGATAGAGAGAGAGAGAGAGAGAGAGAGAGAGAAATGATTGAGAGTTAGAGAGAAAGAGAGAGGGGGAGAATGAAGAGAGAGAGAGAGAGGAAGAGAGAGAGAGAGAGATTGAGAGAGAGAGAGAGGGGAGGAATGGAAAGAGAGAGGGAGAGAGAGGGAAGAGAGAGAGAGAGAGAGAGAGAGAGAAATGATTGAAAGTTAGAGAGAAGAGAGGGGGGAGGAATGGAAGAGAGAGAGAGAGAAGAGAGAGAGAAGAAATGATTGAAAGTTAGAGAGAAAGAGAGACGTTGGAGGAACGGAAGAAGAGGAGAGAGAGAAGAGAGAGAAGAGCGAGCGAGAGAAAGAGAGAGAAATGATTGAAAGTTAGAGAAAAAGAGAGCGGGGGAGGAATGGAAGCGAGAGCGAAGAGAGAAGAGAGAGAGAGAGAGAGAGCGAGAGAGAGAAATTATTGAAAGTTCGAAGAGAGAGAGAGGGGGAGGAATGGGAAGAGAGAGAGAAGAGAGCGAGCGGCCGCGAGAGCAGAAGGAGCGAGAAGGGCGAGAGAAACTGCTGAGGGTTAGGAATGGAGAGGAGAGAGAGAGCGATGGAAAGCACGGAGAGAGAGAGCGAGCGAGACAGAGAGAGAGCGAGAGAGAGAGAAATGATTGAAAGTAGAGAGCGAAAGAGAGGGGGAGGAATGGAAGAGAGAGAGATAGAGAGAGAGAGAGCGAGAGAGAGAGCGCGCACACACACACACCACCCACACACAACACACACACACAAACACACCCACCAAACACACACACACACACACACACACCCCACACACACCACACACACCACACACGCACGCTCACACACAAACCACCACATCAGAGGTGGATAAAGATGGGTGCATGGTACATTCTCTTTTCACTAGATTGTGCTCTTGTAGTAATGTGTGTGTGTGGGTGTGTGTGTGGTGTGTGTGTGTGTGTGTGTGTTGGTGTGTGTGTTGTGCGTGTATGCGTGTATGTTGTGTGGGGTGGTGTGGGTGTGTGTTGTGAGTGTGTTTGTGAGTGAGTGGAGAGAGAGAGAGAGGGGGGAGATGATAAAGTGAGGGGAAACAGTGTTGTGTGTTTGCGTGTGTGTGTGTGTGTGTGTGTGTGTGTGTGTGTGTGTTGTGTGTGTGTGTGTGATAGAGAGGGGAGAGATTGAGAGAGGGAGAGAGAGAGAGAGAAGAGGAGAGGAGTGTTTTTCCTCACGTTCAAAGTGAATCAGTAGTGTTGTAGTACTCAAACCGTACAAAAATTTTTAATTATGTGGGCCTTGGAGTGTGTGGGTGTGTGGAAGAGAGAGAGAGCGGAGAGAGGGATGGTTGAGAGAGAGAGAGAGAGGGAAGGGAGTGGGAGTGGTTGGGGGGGGGGGGGTGGTGGGGGGGGTGGGGGGGGGGGGGGGGGGGAACCGTTTTCTTTGCCTTGGTAGTGGGGTGGGAAAGGAAGGGATAAGGGGAGGGGGGAGTGTAGAGAGAGGAGGGGATGGGAGAAGCGTGGGGAGAGGGAGGGGGCGAGAATGAACAGAGTGAGAAGAATGGCCCCATGTTTAAGAAAGGCCCGACAGGCGGAAATCAATCGTTGTGGAACACGGACTAGGGTTCAGATACTGGACGGGGCCGGAATAGCTCAGTTGGTAGAGCGCCGGACTCGTGATCCTAGGTTGCGGGTTCGAATTTCGGCACACGGGGGGATTTTTTCCCTCGGGAGTTAACAATAGCTCTGACTCCATTCCCCACACAGTCCTTCGAATGAGACAATAAACCGAGGTTCCGTGTGTGAACGCACGCACAACATCTTGCACGCACGTCAAATCCCATCACCAAACTTTCGGAAGAGAGGCCAGTTTGGCCGTTGGTATGGGTGACACGTTACACATAGCATGCACCTTCCCCGAAGATGGAGTATGGCTGCCTTAATAGTGTGGGATAAAAAAAAAAACAAAAAACGGTCATACACACAAAACTCCACTGCCTGCCTGTGAGGAAAACACACTGACAGCTAATTAACACGTACAGTTTTTTTTTCTCTTTTTGAGGGTGTAAGGGAGAGCCGGGCTCATGGTTTTACCGTGAGAAAGAAAGTAAAGAGGAAAAGAAAGGAACGAACAGACCACCATCCCAGCCCACACACCCACACACCCTGCCCCGCCCCTCTTTCTCTCTCTCCATCGCCCCGCTTTCCTCTCCTTTACCCCAACCTCTTCTTCCTCCTCCACCCACCCCTCTGCCTCTCTCTCTCTCTCTCTCTCTCTCTCTCTCTCTCTCTCTTTTTCGCTCTGCTTTCTGGAAGTGTGTGTGTGTGTGTGTGTGTGTGCGCGCGCGCGCGCGCGCGCGCGTGTGTGTGTGTGCATGCATGCAGGCGCGTGCATGCGTGTGTGTATGTGTGTGTGTGTGTGTGGGGGGGGGGGGGGGTGGTGGAGAGAGAGGGAGTGTTTACGCATGCGCGTGTGCATATTCGTCTCTCTCTCTCTGGAAGTGTGTGTGTGTGTGTGTGTGTGTGTGTGTGTGTGTGTGTGGTGTGTGTGTGTGTGTTGAGAGAAAGCTAAAGAAGAGAGAGAGGGGTGTGTGTGTGTGTGTGTGTGTGTGTGTGTGTGTGTGTGTGTGTGTGTGTGTGTGTGTGTGTTTTGAGAGAAAGCTAGAGAAAGAGAGAGAGAGAGGGTGTGTGTGTGTGTGTGTGTGTGTGTGTGTGTGTGTGTGTGTGTGTGTGTGTGTGTGTGCGCTTGCTTGCGCGCACAGATATCAGTAAGCATGCGAATTATATGTTTTCCTACATTGAAAGTCACTGCTGTTTAAGTAAGGTCTTTGTTAGGATTTTCTGTATATTGGTGTATTAATGTATATTTGTGGCTTTTTTCCCCATTGTTGACGCTGTCGTTATTGTTTTTAAAATTGATGCACTACACTGACTGCATTGATGCGTCGGTGTACTTTATTTTCTAAACCCAGCTGGCGTGGATGCTTGTTGTCGTGTCAGTGATGATGATGTGCATATGTGTGGTGAGGTGGTTATGCATGTCTTCGCGTGTTGATGTGTTGATCGGCGACGAAAGGCCACTTTTGGGTTGATACGTTGGGATGCAAAGACATTTTACAGTATGTCCAGATCTGACCCACGCGGATTGATAGTCGTTCTTGATGACAGTGTGTGGATGTCTCAGTGTACTATGTTGACGCCTGTGAACATTGAATCGTTATATTCACGTAATGCGATGTGTGATGATGGTGTCGGGGGTGGGGTCAACATGGGATGATGTGGTGGTGTGTGTCCACAGGAGCCCTGTGCCCGTCACGTGTTCTCTATCCACGACAACCGCAACTCCTTCATGACCGACGCCCTCTACTTCGAACAGGTGACGAGACCTAAGTCTGGCATTCTGAACTCTTAAGACGCGAATTCCGACAGCCGTGTCTACCAGTCACAGGAAAGTTGACAGAATTTGGCGAATCGCATTGCCCAACATATAATACATCAGCGCACGTGAATGAAAGAAATGAAGAACGAAGCCGAAGTGAAAACAATGTAGCCTAGTTTTCCTTCCGTTGGAAATCTGTTTCATCTTCCATACATCGGAGAGGAACGTTGCTTTGAGCTAGAGGGAGAAAAGAAAACCCCCGCAAATTTACGTTCCACTATGTTTTCATCTTCATTCACTAAGAATAGGAATGTCCTCTGATTGGCATGACGAGGTGTCGGAATTCGTTCTTTTTGTGCAGACGTGAGGAAAAGGAAAAGGGTTGGGGGGGGGGGGGGGGGGGGAAGAGGTCGGTGAGAGGGGATTGGAAGACAGGCGGGTAGACAGGGGTGAGGGGGAAAGAGTGAGAGAAAGACAGGAGGTAAAGCCGTCCCCCCCCCCCCCCCCCCCGCCCCATCCCACCCCGTACTGTCCCCTCCCCTCGACAGCTTCCCCCCCCCCTCCCTCCCCTCCCCACCCATCCACGCGGCTCATTCCTGTCATCTTTGCTCAAAGCCACACCCAGCTTTTTCCTGGTCGCAATCCCAGGGCTGACAGTCCGCTGGAACTGATCAATATTAGGCCGTCATGAGACAACCTACAAGAGGAGGCCCTGCACTGCTGCAGAGTTGCTTCAGTGGTGGCTGTTCTGATCCTACTCACGCAGGACACGTCCTTGCTCAACCCGCTGCTGACGACGGTAACGCTTTGTCGATGAGCCAGCGTGGGTGAGAGTCCCTCTCCGGATTGCGCCATCAGGGGGACGTAGTCTTGAGTTGTGCGGATGACGGAATGAGCGTCCACAGGTGGGACGCTGTTTTCATTGTTGGTGCTTGAAAGTTACAATCAGTGAGGGAGTGAAAACTACAAGGCTGTCTGTCTGTCTGTCTGTCTGTCTCCCTGTCTTTCTCTGTCTCCCAGGCATAATAGAATCTGCAACTCTTTGTAGTAAGTATCCTGTGTCATGACCTGTGTGTGCATGCTTATATATGCACTTATGTGTTTGGTGTGTTTTGTAAACTCTCTGTAGTAAGTATCCTCTGTTACGACCTGTGTGTGCATGCTTATATATGCACTTATGTGTTTGGTGTGTTTTGTACTTTTAAAGTACTGAATTAAACTGTATTCTGTATAAGTTTATGTGTGCATAACGTTTTGGTTTGACGGAACAGTGTAAAAAAAAAAAAAACAGATAAAAATGTTTGAAGAAAATCTACAAGTACTCTCCACTGAAGAGAGCTTTATCCGTACCACTATCGGCCACCTGCCTTGTGAAGTTCACTGTTGTTCCTCCCCGATTTTATCCGACTGGAACTCTTTTCTGCTGTTTCTGCCATTGCCCTCAGAGTTCTGGTCCTCTTTTTTTTTCTTTTGAAGTAGAAATCCTGAATGAGGTCAAAGGCTGATGAGCCTATAAATCCCCATGCTTCAATGGCGAGGACATCAGCCTGGAGGCCAGGTTCCTTTAATCTGCTGGCTAGACAGGCACATTTCATTAGTTTGGCTAATGCTGGGTGTTTCGGTGTTGAGGGGAAAACAAGGAAGTTTTCATAAAGACTGCTCCTTCAAGCCTGACTTCTACATTTCTTTTTGTTCCTTATTAATGTTTTAGGGTCTAGGAAGAAAGAGTCGTGGTAAAAACATGACTGCTACAATAACACTGGTTCTGTGTTGGATTTTCAGGGCTTAGGAAGAAAGCGAAGTCCCCACAAAGCCTACTCCTTCAAGCCCGACTTCTACACGTGGATGCCCATCAAGGATGAAATCGATCGGAGTCGCCCAGAGGTCTCCACCTACCAGCTGGATTTCAGCAAGAACGGCGTCAAGCAGATCCTGGTGAAGCGGCCCAAGACGTCCTTCGAGGGCACCCCGACCACGACGTACCGCTACGTGCACGGGGAGACGGCGCCCAACCGGGGAGGAGATCCGCAGCATGGCGAGCAGCGCTGTGCAGCTGACGGCCCACAACCGCCTGCAACGAGCCAAGACAGCCCGCCCCGTTTGCCGCGACACGGTGGCCTCCTGTCTCAGCTGGTACAGGCCCAAAGTGCCCGCCGCCACCGCCGTCACCGACTTCAGCCAAATGCAGCACGTGCCAACCCCGCCCCAGACGGCGCCCCCCGCTTGGAGCACGTGCCATGCCCACCTCAGACCGCGCCCCCAGCAGTGCAGCAGATGAACGGGGCTCCCCCAGTGGTGATGGCGGCTGAATGATAGTCTAGAAGTGAGGGGAACTCTGCCAGCGACTACAAATGAGAGAAAGAAGACACCTGCAAGAGATGATCCTCTTTGTCTTGTTTGTTCTGACTGCTTCTGATTGACGGTTACTCCGTAGCGCGTGCGGCTGACCGAAGAGTTGCTGTTGCTCTAAAGCATGTCGCCGTTGATGGCAACGAAGCAATGTCTCCAAGTGGGAATGATGTCGGCTGCAGCTCAATATGCTATATTTTTAATTTTTTTTTTTATTCTTTTCTTTTTTTTTTTAACTTTGCCTTACAGGAAAGTCTAACTTGCGTTCAACTTAACAAAGTTTGCAACACTAGCCCTATTTAAACGATAGAGCTGAGTCGACAATTCTGTTACAACCAAAATGCTGGCATTCAAAGGTTAAAAAGTGCTTTAAAAATGTTGCACCGGTTTACTCAAATTCCGGCAGAGGGTTAGGGAGTCACAAAATCGGAAAGGAATCTGTGGTAGGAGTGTTTCTGTCCATAGCTCATATTGACAAGAATCCACTTATCTTACTTACTTTCACTTCGAAAATTAGGACTGATCTTTTTTCCAGCGTCACTTATTCATTCCCGCACTCCTCTTTCACCAAGTTTAGTCCGACCCCTTAAAAGCCCTGGACTGGGGAATGACCAGATTTGGTCAGACGATATCGCGTTCAGTGGTTAGGCTAAACTGATTGCTAAAGTTACGAATGTTGTCTGTGAGTTGGTGCAAGTCTGGACTTCACAGTCATTATCGTGTCAACATCGTAGTTCGGACAATTACTCTCGGACAGTGTTATTACAGATATAAGTAATGATAAGGTTCATGTGACCACTGGCTGACAATGGCAGACAGTTGACCGTGAAGCTTAAGGATTGGTTGTCTTATTGGTGAAGGGTCACTGACACATGTCTCACATAGGCCATGACAGGGTAATCAGAGGAAATCTGGCAGATCTTGTCTCATGCGTCAGAAGGTATAGGGGGATTTAACTGGGTCCCTTTTTCTTCTGGGTGACGGGAGTATGTCCAGTTTTGATTATATCTGTGACCACGTTCAGTTTTCATTGTATCTGTGTGTGCTTGCTGTAATGTTAACTAGCTCTTGTTCAAGATTCAGCGGGCGAAATGCTGAAGCTTTAGATAGTTTCATTTGAAGACTTAATTTTTTAGATGAAATAGATACATATTCTTCAGTCCTTGAAAATGGCATTTGTTCTCCTCCCAGGTAGCCCCCCTTCCAAATCATCTAGAGTGTTGTATGTATCTCTGTTCATGCGTGAAAAAAATTGCCTGTGGATTTTATAAACAGTAGCGTACTTCTTGCAAATACCGTGGGATGTTAATACAAATGGCCAGGGAATTGAGTGTGAAGAGAAAAAGAGATACTTTATATCATAGGACTTGTTGACCACACATTTTCAGCTGGGTCATGTGTTTCTTTGAGTGCATGCAAAGCAATGTTGATGGTTGAAAGCGATTGGAGGCATAGAGGTTTACTTCGTCTGATACTTAACATGTTTTGTCCTGTATGCAATTTATTGTCACAGTGCCTGTTTATATTAAACATCAATCGAAAAATCTTTACAGTTTATGATTACTTTGTACAAAGTTCCGAAATCTGCAGAATTTCTCAGGACATTCCACGAAATCCTACATATCCTGTGATATAGAAAAAGTCTGTTAAACCTTTCCTGGAGTCGAAAATCTTGCAAAGAACAACTTCAGATTTAGATTGACGAAACAACGATATCTTAAAGATAAGAATCGCAGCCTTTGAAAAAGATGAACTTAGAACCAACAGAAATATATGAAAGCTATTTGATGTAGTCCCTCTCATCGCTCCATATTCTGAAGATCAGGTGTGGTTAAGCGTAAGAAAATTAGATCTTGTGGAATTGTTTGAAATAATGATTTTATACGACCTTTTTTCCAATTTCCATAATTTAAGATCGTACATACATTTTATCGGAACGATTGTATGTCGTTTTAGTGGAATCCCATCCCTATGCAAGTTTACAATTTCCCTCTTAAGTCTTTTGACAGATTTGAAATAAAATGTATGAAAACAGCAATGCCATTTTGCTTGCACACAGTTTCACACAATAACGTATTAGTGTAGTTGATTTTCTCGGCTGATGCCGTCTTCCTGGTATTGTTAACAAGTGTTCCCATTGTTCATCAGTGAATTTCATTGTGTGGAATCCATTTTGATACTTCACTGATCAATTATAGAAGACATTTCATGTTACATTTTGTACGGCTTCCAGCAAACCAGCTTGAAATCCATTGGGCTTTTTACTTGATTTCAATATCTTTCTGTGAATAACAGCATTTCTAAAACGCAGAGTACACACTTACAAGACCTGTAAGTATCCATGCAAACTACTGTCGAATAATTATTTGCAGTTCCACTGTTTTTCTTAAGGAGTGAAAGTGCTTGCACAAAAAAGAGAAGGGTAAAAGTTAATTGCTGCGTAGTCTAAGAATATATTCCTTCTTTCTGTTTGCAAGGTGAAGCTGTCCTGTGTTTTAACGAGAGAACGTGAAAGGCAAATCAGCGTTTACAAGATACCTTTCATTCACTGAGCTGTGTACGTCATTATTTGATGTGAAGTATGATTGGAAGGACTCTGAACCTCACTTTTTGCTCTGTTTGTGTTTGTTTGTTTTTCATTGACTGACCATGAAACATTGTGGTTGGATCTAACTCGTGGGTTTTGATTTTACAGCAGCTTGTGATCGTGCTGTGACAAGTGCTGGGAACTTTACAGTCCGGTGCAGTATACTGCTTTCCGGCATGCCCCGATATGCCCCTTGCGGTCGACCGGGCTGTAAACATGAATTAAATGAACTACTCTCCCTGATTTGAATTTTTTTTTTGAAAATATTCACACTGGTGTTACTGTGAATGTTCGATTTCAAATACATTGGTTTTAAAAGCAGGCTTTATTTCAATCAGCTTGAAGCAAGCAGCGTAGGTTTCTACGTCTATGTGTGAGAAGCAATAATTCTTTGATCCTCATGGACCGTTTAGAGTAATGTTCATCACTAACATGGCACAGTGTTTGCCGACTTTGTGACATGTGGCATTTGTTCAGAGTTTCCGGAGGCTTTTGGATTTTTTTTTTATTCACAAGGCACAATCTTTGGACTCAGCTACGTTGAGGAGTCAAAGCAAAAAAAAAAAAAAAAAAAAAAAAGTTAGACAAGCCATATTTTGTGCCAAAGACCTCAAACCACACTGAAACCATTACCAAGCTGTGATATGCATGTATATTCAAGGTTCCTGTATCTACCAGTATAGCGTTACTGTTCAAAGAAAAGTCGGTCCGGGGTACATTTTCATTGTAAATAAGCTGAATGATTCCTTCATCTTAATATGACGTGCTTTATAGTCTTCATTGGATATCTCATGAGCAGTCATACGAAGACTGATACGTTCCATTATTGCCTAGTTGTTTCTTTATATTTTTATGATCTCATCAATAACTTCAGTACATTCAATCATTTATTTTTTTTCATAGAGCAGTTTCCATCTACACAGACATTGTATGTGTGTTCTTGTTTGTAACACTTTTCGAAGAATACACTGCCAAGAACAGATGTTTGCCTTTGTAAAATCAACACCTGTTTGCTGCAGTTCTGTTCAAGGGGAAGGTATGCTTTATTTTAGTATACTTATCTAGGATTTTGATTGCTTTGGTGAGCGAAGGAAAAAAGTTCCAGTGTATAAACTTGATAACTGTAATATCTTGAGTTCCAAACGAATAAGGGGCAGGATTTTCCTGTTCATATAGAAAGAATACAGCATTCACAAAACTTCATGGCAGCAGTCACAAAAACAAACGAAAACAGCAACAACAACAAAAACATGACGTGTACCTGCAGAGCAGTCCTATTCAACGTGCTCGACTGTACCCAATCAACATTTTCACACCACCTTGTTGTGATAGCTCTGTAACCGACTTGTTGACTTTCCGTCACCAAACAGGCTGTGTCTGTCAGCTTGAAAGCTAGCTGCCATTTTCGTCATTTTCGATTTATGCCTGGCGGTTACGTAGCTAAGTATACTATAGGCCATGTGTTTACACAATATGAAGTTCACCTATGTGGGAAATGAACTGTTATGCGAGTTGCAAGACAGGAGACAAACATATTATTTGTTCAGAGTAGTGAACGGTGCCAGTTTCCACAGGGTGTAGCACAGGGTTACCAGTTTAGACATGATCTGAAATGGGTATGATTTCAGTTTGAAATGACTGAGACGTGTGTTAGAATGAATGTTTCTATAAAATGGTTATTACTGCTGCACTGTCATGAACGTGTTTTTTTCTGTCCTTCGTACTGATAGAACTAATAAATCGTGTATTTTATACTGAACTGAGCTTCCTTTGTCTCGTCTTTAGTGTTTCGGTCTGTCTGTATGTTTTACATATTCCTCTGCTGCCACGTAGCGTCACTTTCTAAATGAAAGCAGTTTTCTCTCAGTTTTAAGCATATGATCAAGGAACATCCAGTTTTGTGATTGGAGGTTAAAAAAGACAGGTAGACCTTTCTTTTCGCTTATTTTCATTCTCTTCTGTCTTACGTTTCTTCTGTCATTGATTTCTTTGATTTTTGTGAACTCTCGCTTCTTTCAGTTTTCTGGACTGCCCATTGCATAAGGCGTAGTAATTCTCAGCGTATGCCGGGTGCCTTTGGGTAAGTCCAGAAACTGAATGGCAGGGTGTACCAAATGATGCTCAAGAGGGCAGACAATCGTGTCTTCTAGGAGTTAAGAGTTGGAATAGATCCTGGCGTTTTGTTGATTGTACTTTGAACAGCTTTGTATTGCGAAGTTTGATCCTTGCATTGCGAAATTTGATCTTTTAAAAAATTTTTTTTTTTACTGTATAGGCCGTAAATGGTTGATGATGGTTCTGGGTACATCGAGGTGCATTGGGGATGAGATGGGCAGTTTTTACTCTTCTCCACCCCCCTCCAATCTCTCCCCCTTTATACTCTTCCCTCCACCCATTTCCATTTCCCTCGGTCACAATGATCGTGACCCCCCTTCAACTTAAGATGCCGCCTCATCTCGGCAGGCACATGTCATCAGATTATAGACGCATTTCGTCCCAGCAGAGATGCATTTACTCATGATCCTTACTGGTCCAAAATTTCACTTCTGGTTCAAAATTTCAAAACTGGTCCAATTTGGCGTATCTATCTATCTATCTATATCTATCTATATCTATCTATCTATCTATCTATCTATCTATCCATCCATCCATTTATCTGTCTGCCTATCTATATCTGTCTATCTGTCTTATATCTATCTATCTATCTATCTATCTATCTATCTATCTATCTATCTATCTATCGATCGATCGATCGATCGATCTATATCTATCTATCTATCTACCTATCTATCTGTCTGTCTTTTCTTCTTCTTTTTCTTCTTCTTCGTCTTCCTCCTTTCCTCCTCCTCCTCCTCCTCTTCTTCTTCTTCTTCTTCTTCTTCTTCTTCTCTTCATCTAGCGGATCCTGTCCGTTCTTTGTCCGCTTGGTGCCTGCAGTGCTGAGTGCGTACAGAACGACGATGGCTCCCGTTTGTTGTGTGGAGCATCGATGACAACAACACAACACACACACACACACACACACACACACACACACACACACACACACACACACACACACACACACACACACACACACGCGCGCGACATTATTCCAGTTCAGCAAGCTGGATTCAGAAAAGGGCGTTGCACAACTGATCATTTAGTGAAACTAACTTCTCATATAAAAAAGCAATTTTCACGCAGAAAAAGTACACTAGCTACATTCTTTGATGTAAAGAAAGCATACGACCGTGTTTGGCATGCTCGATTATTGTATAAACTGAAAAATATTGGTATTTCTGGGAATATGTATGATTATATAAAAACTTTCTGGAAGGAAGAAATATATGTACACGAATTGGAAAAATATATTCATCATTCAGGAAAATAGATATGGGTATTCCCCAGGGTTCTGTTATTGCACCTTTATTATTTACGATCCTTATACATGATCTCCCAAAAGCATTGTCAAAAACCACCAATGTAGTGCAGTATGCAGATGATATTGCCATTTGGATTAATACTTCATTAAGGAAGCACTCGAATAAAAGGGCAGTAAAATTTGTACAGACAATGTATCAAGGAGAATTGGACAGATTGTCTGCTTACATGAAAGAGAACGGTCTTGAATTATCTGGTGAGAAAAACTTGTTTAATGCTTTTTAATAATGGCGAAAAACCCAAAGGCTCTGCCCAGCCTTATTCTTGACGACAATGTTCTACAATATAAGCAAACAGTCAAGTTCTTAGGAGTGTTTTTAACACCGAAGCTGAACTGGAAAAAGCGTATTGGAAATTTGATAGATAAAGCTAGGAAAAGATTAAATTTGCTCAAAATTATATGTTGTCAACCATGGGGTCAAGACTGTACCGCACTTTTACATTTATATACATCGTTAGTCCGATCAAAATTATATATGGACAGGAAGTATACTTCTCTGCATCTAACTACCTTTCAAAGAAACTGCAAAGCTTAGATAGTAAAGCTTTAAATTAGCTTTGGTGTTCCAGTGCACACAAACACAGTGAAATGCTATAAGGAGACAAACATTTTACTTCTTAATGAACAACGAACGTTGGATGTGTCCAAATACGTTGTAAGA
>JADBJO010001181.1:213996-218996 GCA_016801955.1 Conus betulinus
TTATGAAGAATCCGGGCTTATATTTGAATCCAGTTTTTTAAAAGGCGAGCAAACTTGACGATCGAATCTTAAAAACCTTCCATTACTTCTTTCCACTAATGTTCAGCGATCATAACTTTGACCATTACTAACGTTTATGTGTGTATGACCGTTATATTTATCCCGCCATTAAGGCAGCTATACTCCAACATCGGGGAAGGTGCATGCTATGTGTAACGTGTCATCCATACCAACGGCCAAAGTGGCCTTCTCTTCCGGAAGTTGGTCATGGGATTTTAAGTGTGTGCAAGATGTGCGTGCGTTCACGCACGGAACCTCGGTTTATAGTCTCATTTCCGGCACATCTGTGCAACCACTCCACTGGTTAATGAGGAAGAATGTTTGCATGCTGTTATTTGCTACTTGTTTTGACCATTGTTTGGCTTTTGCTTTGTTCATTATTGTCTGCCATTTGTGAATTCATTCCCCTTCCGTTTCTCTCTCTCTCTCTCTCTCTCTCTCTCTCTCTCTCTCTCTCTCTCTCTCTCTCTCTCTCTCTCTCTGTGAAGCACTTAGTGACCGCGATCCGTTTCCTGTGATGCTGTTAGGTTAAGCATATACACCCACACACACTGGTGTGCTTGCGGAGGCTGAAAATAGATGCGATGGCCCTAGTGTTGTGTCATTTTGTACAAGGCGGAGCAATATACATTTAAAGCAAACCTTTGTTGATCCACCAAGTCAAAATATTGCAGTCTACACACTGTTTCCCTTTGAAAGTTTGGCAGATCATATCCCTGGATCATACAAATGATAGTTTGACCGCCGATCTTCTTTTCCATAAATGAAAAAAGGAACTTTCTTTGAGGATATACCGAAGACATTCTGTAGAAATTAAAGACATTGTTTGTTGCATTTACCTCATAAGGAGACTGAATCTGGAATCATTCTTACGAAATAATACATCTTAAACATCATATATCTCCAAGAAATTACTTACTTACCTAGGCCCATAGCTCAAGGGTGAGCATAGGCCATCGACAACACTCCGCCATCGCACTCGGTTCTGGGCTGCTCGCTGAATGCCTGTCCAGTTGGTCCCCTGCCTCTTTTATCTCTGCCTCAGTGTCGCCTCCAGCTGCTGCGAGGTCGGCCTCTCTTCCTTTTCCCCTGCGGGTTCCATGTCAGGGCTGGCGTGTGGTGTTGGATGCTGGCTTCCTGAGAGTGTGCCCAGTCCAGCCCCACTTCCTCCGTAGAATTTTTTTTTTTTTTTTTTTTTTTTTTTTTAAATCAAATTTTAATCAAATAATTTGAGAAATTACAGATGCGTCAAAAGAAGACAGTGCGCAGAGACTTCAGTTCATGACACACATCTATAGGACAAAAATATACATACATAGTATTCATTATAAGTTACAACAATATAAGTGAAAACAGAAGAGAAGATATACCTATACACATACATACATACATACATAAATGAAAAAACAGTTGACATACTATGCCAATGGTAAAAACAATTAGATTGACCATTCAATTACATAGTTATATGGAGACTTTCTTCTTCTTCTTCTTCTTCTTCTTCTTCTTCTTCTTCTTCTTCTTCTTCTTCTTCTTCTTCTTCTTTTTTCTTTCCCTTTCCCCCCCCCCCCCCCCCCCCCCCCCCCCCCCCCCCCCCCCCCCCCCCCCCCAATTAATTTTCAAATACTTATGAAATTCAGTGTGTTTTTTTTTTTTTTTTCCCCCCCCCTAAAGTCAACTAAAAAAAGCTTTATAAGGAGTCCACTTGGCAATAAAATCGTTATATACCCATATTTTTGCGCGCTATGTACTCTTCAATATTGTATCTGTATTTTAACTTATTAATAAAAGCTCGTACAGTGGGCATATTTCCATTTGATTTACAGTGGTACAAGTATTCTTTAGCAGACATCAAAATGAAATAAAAGATCTGATCAATGTTTATATCTTTATCGGAACCAAGAATAACCAGTGGTTCTGTAATTCGTAAATTTGACACATTGCGACATTTTTCATTCATAATATACATCAAAGCATTCCAAAAATCTTTAACAACTCCACAGTGCCAGAACATATGACTGATACTGTCCTTTGTGGCGTGACAAAAACTACATAATTCACTGTTCTTTACACCAATGTTTTTTAAGAATAACATTTGTCCCCAAGACACCTGTGTACTACTCTAAGCTGAAACCACTTCATTTTTACATCAGATATCTTGTGAAGATATAAAAAGCATGTATCCCAGTCATTTTCAACATTCAGTTTTTGGTCCCATCTTTCACAGCATTTTGGCCGTGTGTTATCATCAATAAGTATATCATAGTATGATTTTGACCCTTTAAATACAGATGTTAATTTTTTTAAAGCAAATAGATATTTCCATACATTTATTGTTATAAACTGCTATTTTAGTATGTTGTATATATTCAGTTATTGCTTTCTTACACCCAAAAAGTAATAAAATCTATATGGACATTATATTTCTCTTTGAAATCTTCATATGGAATAAAATTTCCATTTTGAAGCAGAAAATCTGCAATACTGTGTATTCCTTTACTAATCCATGTTTTACCAACAATATGTTTCTTGCCTATCTGTATTTTACGATTATAAAACACCGGATCTGCAAGTAGTTCATTAGAGTTTTTTACTACTAATTTTATAGAAAAAATCTTTGTATGCATCAAACACATCTGTCCAGAATACATTTGATTTTGAAAAGGTAGTTGTGTGACTTCAGGTCCATATTTTTCAAGAACATTTAAGATAGGGAAAATTGGTTGTCGCAATTGTCTTCCATTTATGTTTTGTCGTCTTAAATTTCCGTAGCCATGTCAATTTTAATGAACTAGCAAAGGTTTTTAGTTCTGGTATTCCAATGCCGCCATTTCTTACACTTTTGTGTGCCGTTTTTCTGTTAATTTTTTATCTTTTTTCTTATTCCATACAAAGTTGTAACAATAGTATTGCAGGGTCTGAAAGAAACTATTTGGTGGGTTGGGTAGAAGAATCCACAGATAGATTATTTTTGATAAAAATAAGGATTTCAAAACTGCTACCCTTCCCAAAGGTGTAATCTGTCTTTTAGTCCAAATCTTAAACAAATATTTTACATCTGCTAATTTTTCTCTGAATAGTTGATATGTTCGCAGTTTCGCGCATCATTAGTAAACCAAACGCCTAAAATTTTGAACTTTGGTGGATTCCATTCAATTCCTAAGTGGTCCATGTGACGAACGGGGGAGTTTTTTTACGACTACCCAACCAAATTGCACTAGTTTTCTCACAGTTCATTCTCAAGCCTGACTTAGAACTAAATGTGTCTAGTGTATTTATGCAAGTTTCAAATGATTTTTTATCACCCGCTAAAAGAAATTCAGTATCATCTGCATACTGAGAAAGCTTGTATTCAACATTATTTAAAACAATTCCCTGTATGTTCTCATTTTCTCGTACCATGATTGCCAGAATTTCTACACATAAGATAAATAAATACGGCGAGAGTGGGTCACCCTGTCTACAACCTCGCCCCCACGTCAAACCATTGAGAGACTTGACCATTAGCAAGAACACACGATTTAATATTTGAATAAAATGATTCCACCCATTTACAAATTCCTGATTGAAAACCAAACGCTTTCAATACTTTAAACATAAAGGCCCAGCTAACTGAGTCAAACGCTTTCTCGAAGTCTATATTTTAGTAAAAGTCCAGGTAAACTGTGTTGGTCTAAGTATACTATAGTATCGTAAATAAGCCTTAAATTGTCACCAATATATCGGTTTTGAAGAAAACCAGTTTGATCCTCACTGATGAGTTTCGGAAGAACGGTTTTCAAACGATTTGCTATGCAAGATGAGCCCATTTTATATATAACATTTAACAGTGAGATTGGCCTCCAGTTCTTTATGAAATTTCGTGGTTTATCCCCTTTTGGAATACAAACTATGACTCCTTGTCTTTGGACACACACGAAAGCTCTCCTTTTTTTAATCCTGCGTTCAGTGCCCTAACAACAAATATACCAATCCTGCTCCAAAAACACTTGAAAAATTCTGCTGTGAAGCCATCTGTTCCTGGACTTTTATTGTTTTTCATATTTTTTTAAAACTAAAGTTGCTTCTTCCAAAGTAATCTCTCCTTCTAAATTCTTTGCCTCCTCCGTGTCTAAATGTGGAACATTCTTTGCAAGATCATTAATTATACAGTCATCACACACTTTTTTTTTTTATATAAGTTTTCATAAAAGCACTGAACTTCCCTCAAGATGTCTTTTTGATCATTCAGAGTGTTACCATATTTGTCAGTTTAGCTTAGCCATGCTTTTACTTACATAATGTCGCTTTTCTAGGTTACAAAAATAGTTAGTAACTTTTTCTCCTCCTTCTGCTATCCATCTGGCTCGTGACCTTAAGAGCACTCCCTCTATTCTTTTCTCTCGTATAACTTTAAGTTGCTCTTTTTTTAGACTCTATTACTTTCGCTTCTTCTTCGCTTTTTGTTCCTTTGCTGTCCATCTGTTTTATTTCTTTGTTGTAACTTGAACTCTTCTTCATTCATTTTTTTTTCTTTTTCATCGTAGCATAGGATATAGTCCTTGACCTAATCTTCATTAAACAAAAAGTCTAGAAAATATCATCGGGAATTGAGAGATGTAAGTCAGGTAATGGATGTTATCAATAGCTTCCCTTGCATATGGACTTGCTGCATATTCTTCTTTAACTTTTTTTAATTTCTTCATTAACTTCATTTACAAAAGTTTGATCTTTTAATAGTGAAGAGTTAAATTTCCAGAAAGTATTCCTGTTAGATTTTTCACTAAATTTTAAGCTAAGAAAGATCATGGAGTGATCTGTCTGTCCTGTATCCACATTCAATTTCTGCATCTTTCTACAAAAGAAACCACTTGATCGGAAATTAGAAAAAAAAAATCGAGTCTAGCTTGCTGAAATGGGTTACTTCTTCGCCATGTATACCTAAGACAATCTTGGTTTTA
>JADBJO010001181.1:228996-231496 GCA_016801955.1 Conus betulinus
GAACTAGGACGTCATCTCGCTCAGTCTGCACCATTAGGTGCAGGTGATCGCCATTCCCGCGTCGTCATGCATTCACACGTGTTTGAGAGAAATATTGTAGACAGCGTGATGGAAATCAGAAAAACCTTTTATAAGCTACATGATTTCTGCATGACCAGGGCTGATGTTTTGGAGGGTAATTCTATTATTGTCACAATGGGGCTGCTATGCCTCTCAAGCCAATCTACTCGATGCTGTAAGCTCTTTTGCCATCCTCCATTCTGTGCATTTTGTCATTGAGAGATATATTACGATAACAGACATCAAGAAAAGAAACCCTCCGAGATTCCCTGTTCAGCTGGAATACTAACTCTCACCAAACCTTCCCACAGATCTCGTGGGGTGCACTTCGGGGTTCAGGGGAGATTACAGAGTCCTTGGAGTTCAACAGAGTTTGTGAGGGCGTTACCTGATGCATGTCAAGCCAGATCTGCAATTATCATGTCATTGTACTGTAATTGCCACTGGAATTGGCAGACAGAGCAGACACTCGCTGAGGCTTGTTTATTGACCTAGCAACATCCCCTTCCAATCAGACAGAAAGTACCATGCTGCGATCAGTCTTTTTCAGTTCCATTGTCATTCAAACTGAATGCTGTTATTTGCTGGTTTTTTTTTATTTTTTATCCAAAACATAGAATTCTGGTCCATGTATACAAACAGATGACATATTTAAGACTAACCTTCATCACAAGGCATCGGTACCTCTGAAGTTAATGAGATCCCTAGCAGATACCTTTATATTTTCATTATTATTATTTTTCATTTTCATTCTGTCACCTGAGTGGCACTGAACCCCAGCCGTTCATTCCGACCCTTCGTCCACAGTCACTGGCTTAATTTCCATACTGCTCATTCCGGCTCCTTACAACCAAACCCTGTTTTTGTCCCCCTCCCCCCCCCCCCCCCCCCCCCCCCCCCCCCCCCCCCCCCCCCCCCCCCCCATATCCCCAGCATCAGCAATCCACAGGGAGCAGTCAGTGATAAGTCGTCATGAGGCCTCCCACCGGTGGAGACACAGCGCTGCTGCCAAGTCACTTTGGTGGTGGTCAGTGGTGCCAGTTCTGATCCAACGTATGCAGAACACCACCAACTTAGCCCCCTACTGACAACAATCATTGTTTATTCGCAGAGCTCGCATGAATGAACTGTTCCTCCGGTGGCGCCACCACATTCACGCAACGACAGTCCCCATGAATTTGCCGATACCAGTAACCTTGACAGAATCAAAGGCCATAGACTTATATAGGTAATCAAAACTGAGGTCACCATGAAAACAGGGCATAAAAGCCACAAAATTTGAGACTCAAAGAAAATGCTGAGGATGCCGATGATAAAGATGATGCTGCGGATTTCCCATTTTGATCTGGTACTGCATGACAGGGCTGTACTCTACGCTTAATTTCATAATACATTCTGGCAATAACCTGAGAAATATGGACACCTGCAGTATTGGTCGGGAAATTCGAACGACACTCACAGAGACGCATCCACTGAGTGGGTAAAACTCAACTGTGTGGTCCCAGTCCTCCCAGCGGGAGCAGACTCAACACTGGGTAGGAACCGGTCAGGGCAGAAAAACCCCCAAAAATGAATGGCTCAGTACGACCCCACAACCTCCCAGCCCAGATCCACAGTGCTTGCCACTTCAGCCATGGTGGCTGGTTAGCGGACATGTTTATGTATATTGGACACATTACGATGTCTTAGCCAAACAGGAGATCATGCAGGGTTTACCTTCTGACTCTGTGCCAGGTGAAAGCCACAGGTCATGGCAGCACCTCCTGGGCCACCTCTGGGGCAAAGCTGCAGAGCGCTATCCAAGGCCGTGTGCAGAAAGCGGGGAAGCAGCTGAACAGCGCTCAGAACACCCTGAACTACATCATGCCTGATCTGCATCTGCCCAAGGTCACGCTTGTCCTCGCTTTGCCGTACGTGACACGACAGACACTAGCGCAGGTGCGTTGACTCTATTTGTGGTATAGAATAGTACTGTGCATCATTGTAAAGTAAAGCCGATGCAGTTCAGTGCAAATGTGAAAAAGTCAAACAGCCAGTCAATTGCCGCAGAATTTAAGAACACCGTTCGGCGTAAATCCAATCAAAATCAATTCCAGAAATAGGCATGCCAAAAAAGCACAGCGCAGTCCTTATATATATAAACCGTCAAAACAAGGCCAACCGAAACTTAAACATCCTGAACAAACAGCAGAGCTATTTCAACAGCGCTGGGAGCTTCTTTGGAGTCGGTCAACAACGGGTTCATTTGGACAATGGTCAATTTTTCGCCGGTGTAGTGCAGTCTGAGGCCCAGTTTCTGTTGTCCACCACTTGTCCACTGATTCATTGGCACACTGCTGGCAGTCCCAGTGGTGTACATGCATGTGGTGCTTGCAGTGAATGAAAATGATTGGTGGTCTATCACATGGCAGTCCCACGGAAGCGCCATGTATCATGGAGG
>JADBJO010001181.1:236496-246496 GCA_016801955.1 Conus betulinus
GGAAAGTGGTCGTCCTCATGCGGAGCGGACCTCCTCTGTCCAAGGAAGAAGTCACAGAACACTTTTTCCGTTACCAGACTATTCAGACAGCCTGCAGTGGAGGTCAGCAGACTGAGATGAGCAACCTTCAGGAGCTTTTGAAAACTCCCATGGGACAAAAATACCATCAGTAAACAACTACACGTCTTTGTCTCCTTGTTATACGAGATTCGTCATTTGATATACCCGAAGATGAACTTGTCTCCGTCTCCCTCACTTGAGGAAGCTAAAGCCATCTTCCACAATTTGTTAGGTAACATGCTCGTAGCAGGAACCCAGTCCTTGATGAAACCCAAAACACGTGAAGATGTTCCTCTCACTCCAAAGTCCCAGCTGTCACCTCAACATTGCAGCGAGTCCCGACGTGGCAAGGAGTACAGATGCGACTCATCGACTCTTCCTGGCCCGTCTCAGAACCAGACGGAGGGAGCCGGGGTGTCTTCAGGTGCAGATGTGGACGAAGCCGACTCCGTGTTCTTTGTGCCTGACCTGCAGGAGGACATGGAGCAGCGGCAAGGCGAAGTGCAGCGGATCCAGCGAGCCATGGCGTCACTGTCAGAGGACGACCTGGACTGGGAGTTCTTTGCTGCCTCGCGCTGTCTGTCTCAGTACATCACCTTTCTCTGGTGACTTCTGCTGGTGGTCCTTCTGCTGCTTGACCGTTACCACGAAACATACCACTTGACAGGGGGGTGGGGAGCGGAAGGGTTGGAAGGGAAAAGGCGAACAGAAGGGGGCTGAGATGGGGAAGAGGAAGGCCCTACACATGCACATTTAACTGTAAGTACTACACAAGTGTCTCCGTGAACAAAACAAAGCGTTCACAGATACGGAAATGATATTTTATGCTGGTACACGCATCATGCTAAACATGACAATTTCTAACGCCACATTTGGATGTCTATGTATTTTGGTATGCTTCTGGGTGTTAGTTATTAGAACATGTGGACATGTGCGTGCATGTGCGATTATATAGCATATGAGACATTGAGTTTACTTGCTACGAGATGTATAAACATTGCACATTCCCCTTCGTGGATGAAGTGATTAGTTTCGAATTGGAGATTATGTATGGGGAAGGACGATTCTGTTTTGATCTCCTCCCTGTATGCGTTGTTTTGTTTTGTTGTCTGACTGTTTGTGTCTAATTTCTTCCCGTCTCCAGCGTAACGGGGTATCTCCTTTTGAATAGTTTCTGGAGATACGAGGGCCTAGTTCTTCTTCTTCCTTTGTGGGCTTTGATTTTCTTATCTTCGGTTATTTCTCTGATTATTTCTGTTTCTATTTTTACTCGGGGATTGTGTGTTGCTTCTTCAGCATTCTTAGGGTTCTTTTCTCTTGAATGAGTGAGTGTGTAAATGGCTGATATGAATCATTTAAAAAATGTTGGTTGTTTTTGAATGCTTAGTGTTTAAAAACAACAACATAGCATTGCTTATATTTGTTACTATTCCTGTGCCATTGCTTGATTTATGCTTCCCCTTGGACAGTTCACTGCCACCTCCCTTTTCCTGATTATTTACTGATTGTTTGGCATTGATTGCCGATTGTGTTCTTCTTTCTCCCTGTGTCCTGTTTCATTGATTATTCCTATCTTTTCGTTTTTCGTTTTGAAAAAAAATTAGTCATTTTAAAAAGTGTAATTGGCCGTTAGTGTTAGCTTAAAAAATCTTCTTTGGAATATATATATATATATATATATATATATATATATATATATATATATATATATATAAAATAGAATGGTAAAAGGAAGGGACTTCCTTTTACCATTCTATTTTTAACAGATGTTGCTCCCCAAGGGGTCGAGCATTTTAAGAATTTTATTAGGCATTTTAGTGGTATTCTATATATATATATATATATATATATATATATATATATATATATATATATATATATGTGTGTGTGTGTGTGTGTGTGTGTGTGTGAGTGTGTGTGTGTGTGTGTGTGTGTGTGTGTGTGTGTGTGTGTGTGTGTGTGTGTGTGTATAGTGTAGTGGACAGAGGTTTGATGCTTTTTGGTTTTAATAGCAATTGTTTGCATTTGGTCCACGAGTGTTTGCGTCCGGTTGGACAAGACAATATTTCATTATGGCACAGAAGGCTAAGGAAGAAAGTCCTGTTGTGTCCTATATGGACGAGGACAAAGTTTTCGCTAAATATTTACAGCGAAGTAAGGTATGTGGTTTGGAGGGAGAGTCTCTATTGGCCTATGTGGATAAATTCATTGCTCAAGATATGGAAAGAGAGGAAAGAAATCAAAATGACAAGAATGCAAGAGGAAACTAAAAGAGAGCACGAGCGAATGCATGAGAAACTAAAGGAGAGCACGAGCGAATGCAAGAGGAAACTAAAAGGCAAAGAGAATTAGAGGAAACCAAAAAGAATACAGTTCCAAGTGACTTCTCAGCAAAGTGCAGTCTCAGGACAGGACAATGACAGTCAAGGTTCTGGTTGTCCAGGTTAAACGCCCTTCGTCTTACTTTTCCTAAGTTGCCCCCCTTTTAAAGAAAGAACTGATGATATAGACAGTTACTTGTTTTGTTTTGAAACCCATGCTCGCTCCTTGGGATGGTCTGAGAGTTTGTGGGTAACATACCTGTCTGCATTGCTTGAGGATTCCGCTTTAACTCTTTATCACAGTCTCGCAGAAAATAATGTTGTGTCATACGAGCTTCTGAGAGATAGCTTGCTGAAAAAATTTCAATGTACTCCAGACGGTTTTTGAAAAAGCGTTTTCGTGAGGCTAAGCCTAGCTTAGATGAGCCTTTCGAAACATTTGCGGTTAAGCTTAGGCGTTTGTTTGACCGTTGGGTTTCATTATCAAAGATTGATAAGTCTTTTGTTCTAGTGAATCTTGTTTTGCGAGATTAGTTTTTGGAGTGGGTTTTTGAAGACTTGGGTACTTTCCTGTGCGAAAAGGATGAGAAAACTTTCAGTGGTATGGTCAAGGCTGCCGAGTCGTACAGACGTGCTCATCCCACTAAAGCGCTTTCTAGGAAAGCTGATATAAACATTTTTGCTTCTGTTGCTTATGGACTCCTGGGCGGTCTGATAGAACTTCATACCGTGGTCAGTCTGATGGCGGACACAGGTACTCTTCTTTTCAGTGTAGTGGTCAGAATCCGAGTTCCTCAGCTGGTCGTGGAAATAACTTGGTGCTAACTGTTATCGTGGTCGTGGTGCCCGTCATATCTCTGGTAGTAGGAGTTCCTCAGGAAGTGCTTCTGATAAGTCTGCCAGCGTTGTGTGTTTGTTTTTGTGTGCAAGAAGACAGGACATATAGCTGCTAAGTGTCCATGGAAGTCTGGTAGAAACCCTTGTAGAGTTTGTACCCTTGCCACCCAGATAGGTGTCCTTTTGTGGTTGGTGACTCTAGTGTTGTCAAGAACTCAGCTGAAAGCAAACAGTCCAGTGCTTGTTCTGTTCTTGATTCTCATTTTGCTTGTCTAGCTGCTGGCGAATTCACAAGCAAATTACATTTGGAGTCCGGTTCTGTGAATGACACTTTGAGTTTTGTTCTGCGTGATACTGGTGCTACCATTTGTGGTGTTCGCAAACGGTTGATTTCTGACAGTCTGATGTTAGGAACCACAGTGAAGTGTGCTTCTTTTGGTGGTCGGGTGGGTGAGTTTCCACTGGCTACAGTTTCAGTCAGTTGTTCTTATTTGTGGGCGATTTGACTTGTTGTGTCTTGGATAGTGGTTAAGCAAATCGTGGTTAAGCCCGAGGATCGTCCGAAGACGGCTTTCACAACACCCATGGGTCTTTTCCAGTTTGTCAGGGTGCCTTTTGGACTTGTGTCGGCTCCTGCAGTGTTTGCACGTTTGATGCGTATGCTGGCTTTAGGTAAGTTTTCTGCTATCTACTACTTCTTTAATGATATTCTTGTACACAGTGTGTCATGGGATGCCCATCTTAGTCATGTGAAAGGCGTGCTGCTTTCTTGTTTGAGGTCATTCAGCCTCACATCTTGTCCCTCGAACATCAAGGCATTCTTTCGTTCACTTGAGTTCCTTGGTCATGTTATTGGAGGCGGTACTACGTGTCCCGAAGGAAAGAAGGTTGATAAGAGTTTTGAAGATACCCACTCCTACTACCAGGAAGCAGGTCAGGTCTTTGTTGGGGTTGCTCAGTTTTTACAGGAGATATGTTTCTGGGTTTGCTACTTTGAGTGCTCCACTGTGATTTAATCAAAGATGCTGATCGTGCTGGAAGGTCTATTTCTTGGGACTCCTGAGTGTGTTGAAGCTTTGAAGAAGATCAGGGTATCTTGTGTTCTGCACCTGTGTCGTTGTTACCTAGGTTGGGTACTCCTTCAGTTCTCAGGACTGATACTAGCGCTGCTGGTTTCAAGTCAAGTCAAGTCAAGTCAAGTCAAGTCAAGTAAACTTTATTATCTCAATTTGAGGAATTAATTTGTGGTCACACACATTCACAGCAAATAAACAATAATTTAGCCACATTACCCATTTTCTCACATATGACATACATTCATATAGAGAATTTGGATTTCAATTAAACATCTTCTCGGTTCATGAAATCAATGGACAGGGGAATAAAACTTTGTTTAAATCTGACACTTCTGCATTTAACCGATCGATATCTTCGTCCTGACTGAAGAAGGTCATACTGATTTGCAAGAACGTTTGGGTGCTGTGTTGCTTCAGGAGAGTGATGATGTTCTTCACCAGTCGTGTTCGCTAGTCGAAAGTTGCTGGATCGTGAGAAGGCGTACAGTACTATTGAGCCGGAGTGTTTAGCCATTGCCTGGGCTGTACAGAAGTTTGTTAGGTTCCTTTGGGGAGTCAGGTTTATCCTGCAGACGGATCATCGTCCCTTGACGTACCTCCGAACGTCAAACTTCAAGAACTCCGGACTTGCGCAATGGGCGTTCTCACTGCAGGAGTTCTAGAAGTCCAGCCAGTCCCAGGTTCATTAAATGTTTTCGCTGATCTTCTCTCACGTTCATATGAAAATCTGTTGATCTCTTAAGAAGTTACTTTCTTTGTGTGTACTGCAGTTTTCTGATGCTGTTTTGATGTGATTCTTGCATTCTGCTGTTTGTTTATTTCTTCTCCAAAAAATAATTCGGTCATTGTTTTTTTTTTTTTTTTTTTTTTTTTTGAGGAGGGAGAGTATTGTGACGGATCAAAAGCATAGAATGTTTGTGGTGACACTGCTGTGGGTGCCAGCTTGGTCTTACGTGACAATATAGTATCTAGTGTCGTTGTGCGCCTTTGGTGGTGGCTAGAACTTTATGATGTGCCTGTTTAGCTTAACTTGTTGCCTGGCGATCCATGTTTGTGTGGTGTGGATGTGTGTAGGGAAAAGTCGTACACGCATCCAGACTTCTTCAGGTGAGAGTCAGACAGCAAAACACGCACCGCACACCATCCGTAGCAATGAACATATTCCTAGACAATTATCAGAAATGTATTTCTTTCTTTCGGTGAATGCGATTTGATCGACCTCATGATCAATTTGTTTTGTAAAATACCTGGCACAAAATGCAATCAGATAATTCTGCGACATGGTTGTAGTCGGATGCACATGAGAGTCCAAGAAGTGTTCTTGTTATTTCTCCTTTTGCTACCTTTTAATAGACTACCATCGCCTTTAACATAGCTCTGACTGACAACATCATCGTCGTTAATATTACCATCTTCACCACTGTTGTTTGAAAGTACTATATCAGTATTGTTATCAATATGACGGTAGTCATTTCCCAAGTGTTGCTATCTCTCTCTGTACCCAGTTTTAATCATTACTGACACCACTTTGTTCTGTTGTACTGAACTGATTACACATCATAGCAGCTTTCTGTGTGCCACGCTCGTTTGCGATAATAAAGATAATTTACACTTTAAATTTCATTCATCATGTGTCCTTTATGTAAATGTTCATGTTTTCGGCTTTTTTGTTTCGTTTCCTTGAAATGAAAACTATGGTACACATTTGATTCCTATTCCTCCCCCCCACCCCCCCTCTCCTTTTTTTTGCTTGTGAATTTCCCTTTTTATTGGTACTGGAGTCTGTGGTTTCACATGTTTCTAAAATCCATATTCCAGCAGCGAGTTCTTGCCAATTTGAAGCGGTCATCGTGTTTATTTTTCTATGTTCATGATAGCTGAGCTTGACATTCTTGGGTTTGACAGATTGGCTGGTGCTTGTTTTCTTGACTTCTTTTTAAAATAACGCAATATATGAATAACGTTACTGGCTACATAATATATGTGGAAAAAGTATTACCTAAAGAGAAATTATGAATAGTGGTGAAAACATGCAGTGTCTGTCTATCTCTGTCTCTCTCTGTCTGTCTCTGTCTGTCTCTGTCTGTCTGTCTTTCTATTCTGTCTGTTTTTGCCTGTCTCTGTCTGTCTCCTTCTCTCTGTCTCTGTCTGCCTCTATATGCTTTTCGGTACTGTGCTATATTCCACACCCAAACTCCCTCTTTTTCTTTCTATGTTGAGAACACTTTCCTCTTTGTCGTGCTCTGTATGATGCGTTAATACTCCTCTCTGTCATTCTTTGCGTTCCAGCACAGCTTATCATTCTATTAGTTTTTCTCTATATGAGAACAGCTTCCATCTCTGTAAAATGACACAATTCCCCTCTGTCTGTCTGCCTGTCTGTCTGTCTGTCTGTCTGTCGGTCTGTCTGTCTCTCTCTTTGTGTGTGTGTGTGTGTGTGTGTGTGTGTGTGTGTGTGTGTGTGTGTGTGTGTGTGTGTGTGTGTGCGTGCGTGCGCGTGCATATGTGTGTGTGTGCACCTGTCTGTCTGTTTGCCTCTCCCCCCTCCCTCCCCTCCCTCTCTCTCATTCTCTCTCTCCTCAGCTATTGACACCTCTTCCTCTGTCTGTCTGTCTGTCTGTGTGTCTCTCTCTCCCTCTCCTTCTCCCCCCCCTCTGTCTCCCTTCCTCCCGCTCTCTCTCTCTCTCTCTTTCTCTCTCTCTCTCTCTCTCTCTCTCTCTCTCTCTCTCTCTCTCTCTGTTGGAAAATAAGTTTTTCTCAGTACTTCTTTCTGATGACTCCGCTCTTGTTTGACTCCTACTTAAGCTGACAAAACATTTCTCTCTCTATCTACTCTTTTTGACATCACTCTTGTCTTTATCCTCTTCTGTTTCACGACTCGAGTCTTTTCTCTTTCTCTCCTTTTTTGCAGTTACACCATTCTTCCTCCTCCTGTCTATCAGCACAACACTCTCTTCTCTTTCCTTCGGTCCATTATATGACGACACTTGCCTCCTCTCTCTTCTCCTTGTATAAAGACAACGCTCTCGTCTGTCTCCTAAGTGTAATGATATCAATTGTCTCCTTCTCTTCTGTATTCCTGCTGTGCATGATGACACCACCCTTGTCAAAGTACTTTGCCACAATGCAACTCTTCCCAGCCCTTCCTGTCTGTGATGGCGTTCCTCTTTTGTCTGGCCTTCTGTGTGTCCTTCCTGCTTCTCGCCATGGTGACCCTGCCGCCTTTCTCTCTGTTTTCCTCTCTGTACGATTACACGCTCTCCTCAGTATACTTCCCTGCAGAATTGAGTCATACTCATCTCTCACTTTCTCTCTGTGATGAGAGCACTGTCTTTGTTGTTGTTGTTGTTGTCCTACTCTGTATGATGTCTTCAGACTTTTCTCTGTCCACCTTTGTGTTTGGACACTACTCATACCTCTTTCACTCCCTCTTTACAGTAACACAAGTCTTCTCTGTATAATCGCATCATTCGTCTCTCTCCTTCTTAGTATTTTGAGCTCTCTCTGTCTCTGTCTCTGTCTGTCTGTCTGTCTGTGTCTTCCCCCCCTCTCTCTCTCTCTCTGTCTCTGTCTCTGTCTGTCTGTCTGTCTATCTGTCTCTCAGTAGTCATTTTGAATGATGAAAAAGTACATGATTTCCCTTATCTATTACATGGTTTCGAGTCCTAAAATTAATATTAACGTTATCAGTTATAAATTTTTGTTTCTTTGCATCATTTTTTTTTTTCGGCGCTGCAAGTACTACTGTACATCCCCTTGACATAAAGGCTATATGTACAATCAAAACGTGTCTGAAGTGTGTGTGGCATCTGAAGCCCCCCTCCCCCCTCTCTCTCTCTCTCTCTCTCTCTCTCTCTATATATATATATATATATATATATATATATATATATATATATATATATATATTCTGAATAGCGACAGCATTCTATCCCCCTTCTCTCCTTCTCTCTCTCTCTCTCTGAGTGTGTGTGTGTGTGTGTGTGTGTGTGTGTGTGTGTGTGTTTGTGTGTGTGTGTGTGTTTGAGTGTGTGTGTGTGTGTGTGTGTGTGTGTGTGTGTGTGTGTGTGTGTGTGTGTGTGTGTGTGTGTGTGTGCGTGCGCGCGCGTGTGTATGTGTGTGTGTGTGTTTGAGTGTGTGTGTGTGTGTGTGTGTGTGTGTGTGTGTGTGTGTGTGTAAGGAACGATATCTAAGAGAGTGAGGGGAGAAATGATGTACAGCTGGCACGTTGGGCTGGAATACCCAGCCCGTTCCTTTCTCACTGTGACTTGGAGAGTGTCAAGCACAGTGCAGCACCCCACATGGACAAGGCAGACACTGCATGTATACATACCACGTTCTTCAACATAGTTTGCGAAAGGTACTTAACTGAGTCCGCTTATTTTGCCGTCAGTCAGTCGTCACTGATAGTGTGAAAAGTTCGTTTGGTATCAGCAAATGTTCGTTTGTTATCAACAAATATAAATGCCTGTACTTTTTTTAATGCCTGTCACACTTCTCCAATCGCCCATTAATCATACATAAACCTGTGCTTGGTTGTAACTGTCAAATGTGTACAACCACTCACAGGATCAGATATAAACAATGAGGATAGTATAACCCATGTCGGAGTTTGGCTGGTTAGAAGCTCACAAAAATAACCCATAGGCACCAACATACATGGACAGAAAATGGACACATGGCATGAAACCTACGTCATAAGCGTTCTGTGGTATGGACATACAAAAATGAAGATAGACATTCGAGAGACTATGCGATCGTACAACTGAGAGAGAGAGAGAGAGAGAGGAGAGAGGGGGGGGGGGGGGGGGGGGGGGGGATTCATATGGATTGCACTACGCGCAAGAGCCAACAGCGGCTTGAAAGCTGATGGGCTGATGAAGAACAGACGTGTGACTGGTGTTTTCCTGTCTGTGAGATCCGTGTCGGCCCACTGTCGGCTGCCATGACACCACGAAAGCGAGCTGATCACGGGCTGACTGCTTGCTCCTCATGACGTCATCAAATCTGACTTTCCCATCAACGAGGAGCTGAGAGAGAGAGAGAGAGAGAGAGAGAGAGGAGAGAGAGAGAGAGAGAGACAGAGAGAGAGAGAGACAGATAGAGACAGAGCGAGGATCTGCTACCTCAAAAAAAAAAAAAACATTCTTGGGTGTAAACTTTGGTCCACCTAATGAACTTTACTTAACAAATATTCGAATTCACCCGTTCGGCCATTAGTGTGTGTCTTGTATGGAAGTAGGTTTGTCAGCTGTATGAGTAGGGAGGGTGGTATCTGTCTGTCTGTCTATCTATCTATCTATCTATCTATCTATCTATCTATCTATCTATCTATCTATCTATCTATCTGTCTGAAAGAAATTCTCAAAAATAATAATGATAATAATATATATATATATATATATATATATATATATAAGTGATTGGATAGAAACAACAGCAATAAAAGAAGCTTTTATGACACTTAAAGATCATAAGCCTAACTTCCCCAACAAACCCACATGTAGATTAATAAACCCATCTAAGTCTGAATTAGGCAAAATAAGCAAAAGAATTCTAGAAAAAGCTATAGAGGACATAAAAACAAACACCGAATACAACCTTTGGAAAAATAGCTATGAAGTTATCGAATGGTTCAAGGAACTTAACAAACAGAAAAACACAGTGTGTTATCACTTTTGACATAGTGGATTTTTATCCATCTAT
>JADBJO010001181.1:256496-263996 GCA_016801955.1 Conus betulinus
TCAGATTCCAAAATTGTCTCCTCAGTTTTCCACCAGATAGGCAATACAAATAAAAGTTGACAGCACTATTAGCCGCCAGCATTACGACAGTGACTGCATTGAAGACCTCATATTCTCGGTACGAACCGGGTCGTCCCAATCAACGTAAACATAAGTAATTCTATATAGTGTTCTGGGTGTTGTCAGGACAAGAAATGCAGTACTTAGAATGACCAAGGTCACTGTCAATGAAGACACCTTCTCTTGTCTGGATTCCTGAGTGGTTTGTTGTACAGGAAGATGACTGCCTGTGCTGACTGATCTGACAAGTGTCCAGATTAGAACACCGTTGCTGAGGACCATCAAGACAAAAGGTAGAAAGGAGCGTACATTTAATTCCACCCAAGACCAGACCATGTCATAAAACCATATGTATGCTTCCGTTACAATGACATCGCAGTAAGAATGCTCTACATCTACATCATATCCATAGAGAATGTGAATGTTGATCAGACTGGCAACTACGGCCAATGTTCCAGCGACAGCTCTCGTGACTTTGCCTTGGTCCATACAGCACTGATGCGGTGTGGCCACAAGACAGAGGCTGCCCTTTGCATGGTGAGTGCCACAAGCATCCAGGGAGACAAAACCATAGTCGTGTCTCTAATGAAATAAAACAGTTTGCACTGCCAAGATCCATTCTCTTCAACAACGAGCTGCACGTCAAATTCATCATTGAGCCATATCGATACTGGCTCTACAATCAAGTATGTCTGGTCAGACCAAGCCAGAGCTTGGAACAAAATGCTCACACTGGATGTTAGAATACGATGCATTTTGAAAATTATTGTAAAGTTTCCGAAGATTCCAAGAAAGAGCACAATAGGCCATCCAATTCTCCGATTACATTTAGCGGCATACAAATATGGCAGGATTCGACTATTCCAAACATTATCATCCCACTTTGATCCTGTTACGTTTTCAGTCATCTTAATTCAGTTCAGTTATGTCCGACTTGCTACTTGAATCTACACCAAAGTTATTTTTTTGTGGAATTTAAAAGGGCAAGGCGTGGTAATGATCTTCACCGAAGGTCAATTTACCAGTATTTAAAAGCCGTGTAAGACTTACTAGTACAACAGCCCTGTGATGTCAGGTTAAAGTGTCACTCGAGTTCGACGGGAGTAAAGTCAATACAAAGATGACAGAAACTGCAGATGAGATCTTGGCAAGCAGTGTCAAATAAAAAAGACCTGGGTCACTGCAGAGATTCTTGATCTTTGTAACAAGAAGAGGGCTGAAGAGCAAAAAGAACCAAAGAAAAGGCAGAGAGAGAAGCAGAATGCAGAGAACAAGGAACGGCAGAAAAAGGAGGAAACCAGAAAGGCTGCTTTGAAAGACACCCCCCCTCCTCCCCCCAAAAAAAACCCCTAACAACAACAACAATAAAAAAAAAAACAACAACAAAACAAACAAAAACAAACTAATAATGAAATACAAAAAAAAAAAAAGCAACAAGGAAGCCAGGCAAGGTTGGACAGGCGAGCAGTACACAGACACAAGGAACTGCCTGAACAGAACAAACAATGGTGGAAAGGGATCACGAGACCATGAAACAGTTGACAAACATTGAACAGGCGTGAGTCCCTACTATCCAAGGTGAACCAGGGAAATCTCACTGAAGAGCAAGGCATCCTGAAGCGCCGGAGCTATATCAGAGCTATATTATTATAAAACTAGGGAGATCGATCTGTGCTAAACTGTCCCCGGTCAAGCAACGAAGATGACTACCTAATCAATGAGTATGACCACCCAATAAGAAAGATGACCACTCAATCATAACAGAGGAAATAAATGCAGCACAAAATCGTTTTCGAAAGAGGAACAGACGATATACTGGCAGAACTTACACAGGCTGTGGGAGAAGCTATCAAAGCCTTTAAAGTTGTCTGTGAAAAAGTCCATCAGACAAGAACATAGCCGGCACCATGCATTCAGCTCTTAGTCATCACACTTCCCAGGAAAAGTAACCTTCAGCAGTGTCAAAATTACCTCATGATCAGCCTCTTCAGCCACTCAGATTCTTCATGAAGAGCAACCAGGTTTCCGGGCTAGCAAATCTTCAGCTTACGAATCCACCCACAAGACCAGTAACATCTATACTATGTTTTCGTTGATTTCAAGAAACAAGTCTTATGTGCAAACATTTTGAACTCTCGCTTGTCTGCAGAGGAATACTTAGTTGAAGAAAAGGGCAATAACTTCTGACCACCTACCGATTGCAGAGGAAAGGCGAGAGGAAAGGGATGGAGATGGCTGCAGTTTGATTAATCAGCACACTGCAGCCTACAGCTGCCAGCTTCCTCGCGCTAACCTCCCACAAGCTTTCCTCCCTACGCATAATGTGATACTAGCTGTCTGGCTGATAGTGTGTTGGAAATAGGGTGCTGCGTTTTTCTTCATAAATACTTTGCGCCCGAATGCGGCGTGTGGTCGATGACATAGAAATCATGCAGAAAAGACAAAATCAACTGTGCAGATTAACTCAAAGTACTGACAAAACAGATGAATAGAACAAAACACTGCTTTTTAAACAGGCAAGAGAAAAGAATACATGTGAGAGATATTAGTCACCGAAGCAAATGGTCCAGAAGACTGAAACAGTAAGCAGTTTTCACGTGCCTGGGCCCAGCATTTGAAGACATCAAAAAGACTGAAACAGTAAGCAGTTTTCAGTGCCTCCTAAAACGAAAGGGCCTAGAAAGGGCCAAACATCAACAGAGCTCCTCCAAAACTTAAGACCACCTGAAACAAAAACATCTTTCTAAACTCCAAAGTGAGAATGATACACACACTATATCTATTTTTCTTTGTGCCCATGAAATGTGACCCTGACAGCAGATTGGCAAAGAAAAATCTGGGCGTTTCAAAAGAGATGCTACGCAGAAATCAACAATGCATTGATCACCAATAGAAGCAAAACACTGCTTTTTAAAGCATGGCAAGAGAAAGAATCACTCATGTGAGAGATATTAGTCACCAAGATGAAAATCGACTATTAACCATAGAAGAAATCCAGAATATACTGGGTCCAAATAAACCAAACACTATCATCGAATACAACCTGTTGGTCAATGCTTTTCCAAAACCATGGCACCGGTGGGTCCAAAGAGGGGAAAGAGAGGGAAACACATGTGCATGCAGAGCAAGTCAGTACAACACTAAACCAAAAGCTACAAAGAAAATAATAATAGCACGATCCATAGAACCAGTGACTCCTTTTGCATCTCAGTTTTGGTTACGAAAATTTGGAATGAATATAGATAAAGAAATATGGGTCAGAGCTAAAGAAGTAAACAAGGAAACCTGACTAAGAGTCCTTCAGTGAAAAATATTACTTACTATTTACCGAACACACATTCTTTTAAATAAAATTTGCATACCTTTTTCTTTCATGCAGTTAACATTTGTTTTCCTTAACGGTTAGAAAGACTGCATGTTAAAAAAAAAAAGCATTGCGTAAGTCATCTCTTTTATTTCACTGACATAGCTCCCTTGATGGGGGAAGATTATATGTAAGAAAGGTTTTTCTTTTGTACCTTTCACAAATGACTTTCCCTCTTACAGAATACATGGTGGAAAAGATTCTGTTTCGTGCCAGCCATGTTTTGTTGATAAATGCGTTTCTATTTGAGGAGGCAACCATCTTTGTTGCTTATGTATGGGACACAGTCCAATGTTGTGTGAAGATCTGAGTACGTTCAAGACGTGGTCTTTGGCGAATAGGGTTTGTTCCCTTGCCGGGAGGTGTGGAAGTAGCAGAAGAGGAAAAGGAGGAGGAGGGGGGTGGGGGTGGGGGGATGGGGTTAAATCAGAATTCTTGTCCGAGGCCTACAGTGTGCTGAGCCATACAGCTGTAGCCTTTTTTTTTTTTTTTTTAAGTCTGTCGAGTCGCCAGGGCATAAGAATCAAACGCTTGTATTTATTTCTCTTTTGCGCGCATGTTTTTCTTTTTTTTTCTGGGTCACGTCCCTTTCTTAAAAAAAAATGATTTAGCCTGAAAGATTTCCGTGTGACACCCTCTTGGATAGTTTTGAAGGTTGAGAGTGCCTTGGAGTTGCCGAGTCCATATCTGTGAACCTCTTGTTTTGTTTGTGGTTGAATGCATGGTTTGAATCAGTGGCATCTGATTTTTGTCGAACTAGCTATTGAAGACAATTGATTTCAAAGCAAAGTGACTACAGGTGGAATTGAAATATAAAAACAAACGACAGCTACTGAGCCACCAAACGAAGGGGGAAAAACAAATTACAAAACAAACACAGCTCGTGTAGACCTGTTTGTGTTTTCTTCAGGCAGGAAAACAGCATCCAAAACAAGGGAGACAAAAAGACAACGAACAGTCACCTCTTCGATCTGGGTGCAACGTGTGGCTTGGACGAAAAAAGTGATACTAGGGAATAGAACTGAAGAGAAGAGTGGAGAGGTTGCCGGGAAGAGGACACAGATCAAAATAATGATATAATAATCATGATAAGAACGATGATCATAATCATACGAACAATAATAATAATGATAACAACAATAATAATGATAATGATGATGATGCGGGTAACAGTAATTATCATAGCAATAATAATAATAATGGTACGATAATAATGAGAGAGATGGAATGGATGAAGAGGAAGAGGCTGTAGACTATCCAACCACTTTTTCCCCACCCCTCACCGACCATCTGACCATCTGTAGCTACCCCCCCCCCCCCCCCCCCCCCCTCCCACTCCGCCACCTCCCAAGCCCCGCCCACTCCCATTCCGTCACCTCCCAAGCCCCGCCCACTCCCTTTCCGTCACCTCCCAAGCCCCGCCCACTCCCATTCCGTCACCTCCCAAGCCCCGCCCACTCCCATTCCGTCACCTCCCAAGCCCCGTCCCATTCCGTCACCTCCCAAGCCCCGCCCACTCCTTTCCGTCACCGCCCAAGTGAAATGGTTATGCGTGCTAATCTTGTTGTTTATAGGTCAGCCGACGACTGTGCCCATATCAAGGTTGAAAGCCTGTTCAAACCATATTTATGCACGGACTCAAATCTACTGTCAGCTCCCCCCCCCCCCCCCCCCCCCCCCCACCCCCGCCCCCCCCCCCCCACCTCCGCCCCCCCCCCCCCCCCCCCCCCCCCCATCCCCCCGAGAAGCCAATCCCTGAAGCATTTAAAACAAAAAGTATGGGGAGAGGGCGAGAAAGAAACCAAAGACAGAAGGAAAGAAAAAAAAAAAAAACCTGCTATTATTTGCAGAGCTTTTAGCAAGTCTTTGAAGTAAGCTGCAGGGGCAGATTAACTGGATTGTAAAGGAGGTACACTTGGAAGTTCAAAGTGTAAAACGAGATCGTGTGGCGACCATGGTAGCTTAGCGGTAGACCGCCGGGGCGGTGATCCTGGGATCGCATGTTTGATATTCCGCTGGGCCGTTTCGGTTGCAGGAGGCTTTTCCCTCGGAGTTAACGTTGGTTCTGACTCCATTTCCCCAAAAGCTCTTCGAAGAAGATGACAAATATACACGTGATACGCGCATCCTCTGTGAAAAGAAAAGAAAGGATAAGAGAAAAACTGAGTGTCTGATATTGTCTGAATGACACGGAGAACGAATGAATGAAGCGCCAGCCAGCGGACAGCTCTTTCATTGGCTCTACCCTGGCAGGCAATACATTGCTTGGAGCGTGGATTGTAAACAGCTTAGAGCTTGGTCACTACCTGAAGATAGGCACTATGTAGCCTAAGTACTCTTGATACTACTACTACTACTACTACTACTACTATACTGACCTGGAGGAGTGTACACGTTCACCAAGAACACCACCCCATTGTCCACCCAGAAATGATTCGGTTATCCTTGCCACTGTCGACTGGTATCATGTGGCTACTACTTCTGGGTTTCTGAGAATGCATAATATCCTGTCCTGTCCTCCACCTCTCTCTCTCTCTCTCTCTCAATCAATCAATCAATCAGCGTAAAAAAAAAAACAACCAGACAAAACAACAACAACAACAACAACAACCACATAGCCCACACATTGCCGAACATTTCTGTTCTGCTGTCACTTAAATTGAAGTAGGTCTGTCAAGTGCGTAATAATATACTCTCTCTCTCTCTCTCTCTCTCTCTCTCTCTCTCTCTCTCTCTCTCTCTGTACGTGGCAATTCCTCCTGCGCATATAATCGTTTCCTGGACACTGAATGCTTTAGTCCGAATACGGGTACCGTCAGTGCCAAAAAAGACACCGGAAAAATCCTGCATGTTGTAGAACTTAACCCTCTTGCTTGCATAATCTTCCATCTCTGCCGGTGTTCTGATGTATCATGGTGACAGGATAAGGAGTGTTTCAATCTCACGAGTGAATATTCGGCTGACTGTTTTGGTCGACAGCAATGAGACCACCATCCACTGCATTCTAAAACGTTCCTATGGTTTCAAATGCAATGCAACGAGCACGTGCTAAACAGGGTTTTTAGAGACCATTTCCACAGCCGAGAGAGAGAGAGAGAGAGAGAGAGAGAGAGAGAGAATTCATATGAAGACCAGTCCTCCTCCTGAGGTTTACATATATGCAACACATCTAGTGACATCCTGTCACTCACTGTACAGGAAAAAATCGTACACAGTCACGAATAAACTCTCATAAACTCACACTCTCTCTCTCTCTCTCTCTCTCTCTCTCTCTCAAGAGTGGGTTGAAGAAAATGATTCAAAAAGAATTACTCAACTATTGATCACATGTTTACTTTGTGAGCCTTTGTTCAAAAACAGTTCTCTTTGGACAGAAAATTGTATGTTGCATTTATTGATTTTAAGAAGGCTTTTGATTAAAAAAAAAGGTTATCTATACCATTGCATAAAAAGTATGTATAATAATATTAAAGTTAAGGTACGGTATGGATATAAACTAACTGATTTTGTTATGTGCACTTACGTTAAGTGTTAAGTAAGGTGATGTGTGTAGCCCGGTTTTATTTTCTTTATTAATGAACTTGCCCTATAAATAATTCAAAACGGTAAGCATGGTGCAATGTTTACAACCGACTATTTTGAGCTCTTTACCTTATTACTAGCAGATGATGTACTGTACTAGCTGTGTTTAACCTTACTACTAGCAGATGATGTTGTACTGTAATCAGAGACAATAATTGGTTTACAAACTCAGTTGAACAGTCTGCAACGCGTAGCTTTTTCTCTTGATTTAAAAGCGAATTTAAGTAAAAGTAATGTAATTGAGTTTAGAAAAGGTGGTAATTTAGGAGAAAGAGAAAATTGAACGTATAATCATGCTGTGATGCCTGCTGTGAAAGCTTATAAATACTTAGGTATACTGTTTTCAACAAAGCTCAGTTTCACATTGGCATGCAATGACCTGGTAAGTAAAGCAAAGAAAGCTCTGCTCTACGTTATGATGAATCTTTGTTTTGAAGAATTGTAGTTTAGATTTATTGTTGAAGTTTTTGATTTCCCAGGTTCAACCCATTGCT
>JADBJO010001181.1:281496-288996 GCA_016801955.1 Conus betulinus
ACGCTGGTGGTAGTTTTTCATGATCTCCCTACTTTCAAGATGGATGACACTGTACTTACCTATACATCTTGCATAAAGTTTTTAGGTGTACATCTAACTTCAAAATTATCATGGAACACACATATTGAATATATCATAACTCAAGCAAGGAAAGCTCTTAATCTTCTGAAAGTTGTGAGCTACCAGAGTTGGGGACAGGATACGTGCACTTTAATTCATTTATCAAACTCTCTGGTCAGGACAAGGATTTCATATGCACAGGAGTATATTTTTCAGCTCCTAAGTATCTTTTAAAAAGTTACAAAGCACAGATTGCAAGGCATACAGAATAGCCCTGGGAGTTCCCCTTTACGCTTCCATTTTAGGGACATATCATGAAGCTGGCGTTTTGCCCTGGATGCTTATCGAAAATTAGCCTGTGCTAAATACATTCTAAGATGTTCTACTGTTCAGAACTCAAATGAGGATGAACTTAACATGCGATCTGATTTAGATTTCCAAAACGCGCAAAAACAATACGATCAAATAAAACCATCCTTACGTACTCCTCAAACCTGTTGAAATCTGCCAAAATTGATCACAAAACCATTGCTCCACGTTATCCCCTGAGTCCCATTCCTAGTTGGGAACTCATCCGGCAAGGTTTGATTATAAATACACTGACTTGCAAAAGAATGTCAATAATAACGTCCTAGGTGCTATGGCCAAGTCACATATTGACGATAGTTATCCTAATCACTTAAAAGTTTATACAGACGGATCCCTATTAAATGGCAATGCTGGTTCCGGCTTTGTTATTCCAGCTTTGAAAGCAGATAAATCTTTTCATCTTGGAAAGGGGTTTTCTATCTTTACGGCTGAACTGATAGCAATTCTAATGGCTCTGCATTATATTATTGACATTCCACGTGATTTTTCTAGAATACTTTTTTGTGTTGATTCCAAATCTGTTCTTCAAGCAATGGAATCTGTTGCTGCTACCAATCGCGCCGAGATTATCACCGAACTAAAAATTCTGATCCATTTCCTTACATCTAGAGGGATAACAGTGGACTTTTGCTGGATTCCGTCACATTGTGGGATTGTAGGAAATGAATGGGCAGACAGAACTGCCCGCATGGGATCCAAAAACTCTGAAAATTATGTCAAAATACCCTTGAGTCTTCACGAAGCCTATGGACTCTTAAATAAAGTTTCTTTTGAGTCTTTTTATAAGCTGTATAAAGAGTCAGTTCTCTTTAAAATACATGTACAAGATTCTTCACAGAGTTGCTGTTCAAGAACTCAGAAAATCTACCTGTCCATCTAACTCGCCCAATCAAATTCGTAAACTGTATACAAAGACGCATGTACATGTACACAAATTTCGGAAACTGGAATCTCTCTTATATAGGCTCAAAGTTAACGCTCTTCGTACAAAATTCCACAGAAATTTACAATGCGCTTGTGGAGCAGTCGACAGTTCAATACTCTGCATTTTCTATTTAACTGTTCCTATTTTAACTCATCTCTCTCCAACTTCCGACAAAAAGATTCCCATGCATTTTCCAGAATCTCCACGCCTTTTTTACATTTGTAAATTCGTTGATGTTAAGCCCAGTTGGCTCGTTTGTGTAAATATTTCCAGGTTTGTTTTTTTGTTTTTTCTGCTTTGTAATTTATCTTTTAAATTGTTACATTTAGAACAGTATTTTCTTTTCAATAGTCAAAGTCGCATATGCACACACGCACGCACGCGCACACACACACACACACACACACACACACACACACACACACACACACACACACACACATTCGTACGTAGGCCTATACTAGCATTTTGCATACATTATTTCCATTTCTCTCATCCCCTCATTTCTGTATTATTTTGTCTAATATCACTTTAAGTGAACAGACGTTAAATTGAAGAACTAACTAACTAACACACCACACACACACACACACACACACACACACACACACACACACACACCACCCTCGGCCCCCCGCCCTGTCCCCCTCCACCTCTCACTTCTTCGTACGTCTCTGCCATCATTTCAGCCCCTCCCCCTCCCGCCCCCTCCCCCACCTCGTTGTACCTCCCCATTCGCCCCCTTTATGGCATACATTACAGTGGTTTGAATTAGTGTAAATTTCGTTATTTACACTGCTGCTTTTGCTTATCCATTTCACCCACTAGAGCCTGTTCTCTTTATGTTCATCCCTTCTTCATTTCGTCGTCCCTCCCCGCCTAGGCTTTCCTGTTTCTGTAGCATTATCATGAAGCCCCATCTACCCTCACCCACCCCCATCTTCATCCTCAACCCCCCACCTACTCCCGTTTTCCTGGCCCCTACCCCCTCCATAAGTCTCCTATCTGCATGGAAACACTTCAAGGTCACTGCCCCTCACCTCCTCTGCAATGTTCTTCTGCCATGTTGGGTGTTATGGTGTGACATTCATACCACGTAATGCTGGAACGAAGGTTTGCTCAAGTGCCGCGCGTTTTAATTCGGTATCGCCAGAGAGAGAGAGAGAGAGAGAGAGAGAGAGAGAGAGAGAGAGAGAGAGAGAGAGGACACAGGGGACAATACTCCAGTTGTATGAGCTGGACCACATTAAACGTAAGTTATATCCCTTTACCTGGATCCTCATGCTTCAACTACAGGTACATTCCCCCTTTCTATGAAGTGCTTAAAAAAAAAATCACACAACTTAAAAAACAAATGGCTACGGCTAACTGTTGGTTCTATCTCAGATGGGCAAAACTTGGTTTATGTATGTCGACAAGTATAATAAATGGAAATGAAGCAACACAAAGTAAAGTGGAATACAAGCTCTAAAATAAATAATGGTGCGGACGGATGAAGATGTCACAAATAGTGTTCCACGTGAGGATTTAATGACACAAAGAATGGAGATCCTTACTTAAATCCTTCTCAAATGAAACTTTCATATTAAAAAGCAAACCAATATTGTCACGTTAATTATAAGTGTCTCTGGGATGAAAGCAAACCAGTATTGTCACGTTAATGATAAGTGTCTCTGGGATGACCTCTAACGGTCCACTGTTTTTGGGTGGTCACGATGCGGCCGAATCTTGACATCTTTGAGGGTGGGCGAAGGGACAGCAGCGTCTTCAAGACAGCCGTTGGAATCACTCTGGGAGGTCACTTCAGCTGTAGGAGGTGGAGGTGGCAAATGGTCTGACACCTCAGGAAGCAGCGATTCCGTCTGAAGGTCTGTCTGTCATTGGTCTGCACCGCAGAATAGCGAAGCTCATCGCTTTCAGCAGTAACCTGGGCAGGTTGCCAGTTGTCCCCCTTGACCAGCTGCTCATAGATTGGATCATCTGTTTTTAAGGGATGGCATTGGTCAACGGTCCGGTCGTAGAACTTCCTGTACCAGGCCTAGAGATACTGGCGTCTGGAGGCAAAGTCCTCATGAATGACAGGCTTTGGCTTTAGCAGGTGGCGGGTGGTTGGTAGGATGGAACGGAGTTTTTGGCCCACGAGGAGTTCAGAAGGTGAGGCTGTGCTGTCAACAGGCGTGTTGTGGTGCTCCAGGATGCTGAGAACAGCAGCACAGCTGCTATCGGATCTGGCCTTGTCCAGAATTGCTTGATGGTTTGCACCGTCCTTTCAGCCAGGCCATTGGACTGGCGGTGATCAGGACTTTGGACTCCACTGCGGTAAACTGAGGGCCATTATCTCTCATCACCGTCTGAGGAGTGCCGTGACAGGCGTTTGGGAAGACAGCTTCTGGATGACAGCTGCAGAGGGGGTGTTGGGCAGCTTGTCGACCTCGAACAGTCGACTGAAGTGGTCGATTGTCACCAAGTATGCCTTTTTTGTTCCAAGTGAAGAGGTATGTGCCCACTTTCTGCCAAGGTCGGGTAGGAATGTTATGGGGTAGGAGGGGTTCCGGTTAGACAGCACTTACGGGCACAGGTTGGACACATAGCAACATGTTGGTGTAGGTCCTTTGCCACGCTGGGCCAGAAGAGGATTTCTCCAGCTCGCTGCCTGGTCATGCTAGCTCATGTGGCTGGGGGTGGACTTTTGCCATCATCTCGGCTCACAAGCTTTTGGGAATGATAATCTTTTCTCCTTCGAAGATCATGCCGTTGATGTTGGTTAGTTCGTCACGAAAGTCCGAACTCGGAGATGCTGGGTTGGCACTTCATGCGTGTCTCTGGCCAGCCTCGCTGGATGGTGGACATCAGTGTCTTTAGCTGTGGGTCCTCTGACATGGCCCGTTCAATCTGGGCCTTTTTCTGGTCACTAACAGGCAGGTTCTTGACGACCGTGTGAATGACTGCCTCGAAATCGTTGTCAGTGATAACTGGGCCAGGCGGTGTACATTTTCTTGACAAGGTGGCAGCCACAGGCATATGCTTTCCTTGGATATGGATTATATCTAGATCATTCTCCTGGAGCTGGAGGAGCGTGCGCTGGAGACGGACGGAGCAGTTACCATGGATTTCTTCGATATGATGTCGAGTGGTTTGTGGTCGGTCTATGGACTACATGTCGTCCGTATATGTACTGGTGGAAGCGCTGGCTTCCAAACAAGATGATATATAGCTCCTTTTCGATCTGGACATAGTGCTGTTCAGGTTTGTGAAGCGAGTGTGAGGCGAAGGCGATGGGGTTTGTCGTGCTGAAGAATGGACGCTCCAAGTCTTCGCTGGCTGGTGCCGACTTGCAAGATCAATGGTTTGGTAGGGTCGAAATTTAGCGAGAGCTGTTTGGGACGAGATGGTTATCTTTGTTGTCAGGAAGGCTGGTTGTTAAGGCGTATCCCAGCTGAACTCTGCATCATCTTTCAGGAGGACTCCCATTGGCTTTGTCACTTCAGACAGCTAGGGAATGAATCTGGCCAGGTAGGTAAACATGCCAAGCATGGTCTAAAGCTCTTTCTTGTCAGTGGGGCCTGGCATATTGGCGATGGTGCTGACTTGAGATGGATCTGGCTTGAGACCTTTTGGCGGTGATCCGGTGTCCGAAGTACTCCAATTTGGACCCCAACCTCCAATTTCTCAGGATTCAGCTGCATGTTTTTGTGCTGTTGCTCTGTGAAGTGCGATTCTGAGGTTGGTGTCGTGGTCTTTTTGAGTGGTACCGCTGATGATGATGTCATCGGTCAAGAATGCAACACCAGGACAGTCTTCGAGAATCTCGTCCATCTTGCGCTTGAACTTGTCTTAATGTCGAAGGTAAGCCGTTTTAAACGGTATCTTCCAAAGGGTGTGTTAAATGTTGTCAGGAAAAGATGATCCATCTGCTAGTTTCATTCGCTAATATCCCGACTGTGCGTTTAGCTTCCTGAAAAAGCGTGCTCCAGTCATTTTGGAGAGTGCATCCCCCAGGTTGGCATGGGGTAGTGAGGCCGCTTGATGCCACTGTTCAGGTCCCTGGGGGTCCAGGCAGATTCTGAGCTTTCCGTTGTTTTGTTTTCAACCACGACAAGGGAGTTCACCCAATCAGTTGGCGTCGTAAACCTTTCGATGATCTTGTCTTTCTCCATCTTGGCTAGTTCCTTTTTCAGTTGTTCCTTGATGGTGTATGGAAAAACGCGGGGGGGGGGGGGGGGGGGGGGGGGGGGGGGGGGGTGTTACAACAGGTGTAGCTCCTTCTTTGAGGTTGAAGTGTTATTTTTCCGTCAAGCTCCCCGAGGCCTTTGGATGGACGGCTTTCTTCCTGCAAGATACCATCCTTTGTCGGGGGGGGGGGGGGGGGGGGGGGTGAGTTGACTGGCAGGATCATCTGAATACAGGCAGGCTGTTGCTGCAGGCCCTGAAAGATTTCGGGGTGGTAGGTCGACGACGTGGAAGATATTGTTGGGTATTTGTCCATTGTGCGACACTTGCAGTTACATGGAGCCAATGAGTTTTTGTCTGTGTACCCTACCAGTTTGTCAGACGACGTGGGTTTGTCATCTGCTTGTATACTGCCTGTGGGATAACACTGGCTTGTGTCTCTTGTGTCAACTTTAAATCTGATGTTTTCTCCTGTACCAATGGAGATGTCAGCGTGTGCGGTATTTGGTTGGTCTTTGCCGCTGATTATGGTGCTAATGAAAAAAGGGGAGTTGTCATCCTTGTCATCGTCCATGGTGTGGATATTTATCCTAACTTGTGTTTTTGCTTGTCGTGTTTAGGCAAGGCACACTGATGCCCAGTGGTTTTGCTTGTGACAGTAGCAAGTGTGGCCGAAAACTGGGGATTCTCCTGGGCCGTATTCTCCACCGCAGTGTCTGCATGGGATTGCGCTGATCTCTTTTTGTTCATATTTTGTCGTTGGGTTCGTATTGTTGTATGTTTAACTGTTGTGTATTCCCAACAGCTGCAATGTAAACCGGTGTATTTGCTGAACAGGCCATGGAGGCCAGGTGTTGTTTTGTGCAATGTGGCCATCTTAATTGCTGTGTCCATGGTGAGGCTGTCACCCTGTGTCAAAAGTTTTTCTCTGATGTCAGGAAAAAGGACGCCAGCAACAACTGTGTATCTCACCATTTCAGCTTCAATGTCGTCCTCGTAACAACAGCCTTTGATCAGGTTTCTTACGTCGGTGACAAAGTCCTTGAAGGGCTGCTCCTGATTCTGTCTTCTTTGATGGAAGAGGTGGCGGGCAAAGACATGGTTTGCTTTGGTTCGGTGTGGAATTTCAATTTTTTGGCAACGATTTGAGGATTTTTTTGTTCTTGGTCCTCTGGAAGGCCCCATGAATTGAATATTGCTCGGCCTTTCTGGCCGACCCAGATGAGTAGGTAGGCAGCTTGCTCCTCTCCTGTGGCACGCTTGAGAGGTCCTCTGAACAGTAAGTCTGCATGCTGGCTGAAGTTCGCCATTCTGCTCTAAAGTTATTGGCGTTCCAGTTCATGGAGGGATTTTTGTTGTGGTGCAGCCATTCGGTATGGGTCTGTACCGCTGAATCACATTGGTGTCGATAGTATTGATGTTCTCTTCAGCTAACACTGGGGATAATGGCTTAACCAAGTTCTGCACCAGTCCTTGCCTCACTTTCTGAGCGATGCAAGGGGTCTGCCACAGTTGTGAGCTATTATTCCAGTTATCTGGGCTATCATCGTTTCTGCAATATGCTTAGGGGTTAGACGTTGCTTGCAGGCGTCGGAGGGACGAGAAACGTGAAGGAACGAAAGGTGTAGCTTTAGATTTCGGTAAATTTTGAAGCCTTTCACTCACTTGAATGTCTTCAGGCGTGATAGTCGATCGTTTCTGACATCATGTAATTATCTTCTGCGGTATTGGTGTTATGGTGTATCATTCATACAATTCAATATTGGAACGAAAGTTTGCTCAAGTGTCGCGCGTTTTGATTCGGTACCGCCATGCAGGGAGAGAGAAGGCCAGTATGATACTGCAGTTGTCTTGGCTCCACCACAGTGAACAAGGAAGTTATTTCCCATTACCTGGATCGTCATATATCAAAATGTTACACCCTCAATCTCTTGTCAGTCAGCTTTTTGACGATCCTCCCGATCTTACTTCAAATG
>JADBJO010001181.1:293996-311496 GCA_016801955.1 Conus betulinus
CGCCCCTTCTCTCTGTGTCTTTGTCTCTCTCTGTCTCTTTCTGTTTCTCTGTCTCTGTCTCTCTGTCTCTGTCTCATCCCATCTCATCTCATTTCCTCCATTTTCTGTTCATCTTCCCTCCTTTCCTCCTTTCCCTGTCAGTGTCTCTTTGGCTTTTCTGAATGAATCTCCATTCATCTTGGGTGCAGGACGAAAGGTTCTGCGGACGATGCACCACAACAGTGACTTCCCTTTGAAACGCGCATGAAAAGGAATACAATTGGGTTTGACTTTCCCTTTTGGGTCATTACTATTGATCCTTCGTCCTTCTTTCCTTTCCTTTCCTTTTCTTCTTCTTCTTCTACTACTTCTTCTTCTTCTCTGCTTCTGCATCTGCTTCTTATACTTCTTCTTCTGTTGACAACAGGTTTATTAAAGAAGGAAAACCTGAACTCCTTTGTGGACAGCACTGCCCTCAGTTGGAAGGGTTTCTCATCTGAGAGAGAGAGAGAGAGAGAGAGAGAGAGAGAGAGACAGACAGACAGACAGACAGACAGACAGACAGTATTTAATCCCTCTTTGCGGAAGGAACTTGGCAGGATGAAAAATCTGGATCTAGTCGTGCTTTTTGAATATTTTACATTGTCTCCCTTTGAAGTAGTTGAAACCAGCTTTCTTATGTTGAAATGGCCGCGCGATATTTGAACTCCAATCCTTAATAGTGTGAAATGATATTTGTATCCCATTTCGTTTGAAGTGGGGTAGACTTTCGCTTGTGTAAGACTTTATATTTGGCCAATGGCTTTGGCTTCCTTGGGGGGTGGGGGGGAGGGTGGGAGCAAAACGAATCAAACTCCAAACTCGTAGCCCTGAGGTAGACATCGTACTGAGCTGAACAGTAACTGGATTGTGGAGTGGGTCTTCTTGCCGGGATACGGGCCTGGAGCATATTTGTCTTTTTTAGTGGATTCTTTCAAAGAGTCCAAAAATTTCTAATGTTCAGTCTTGCATTCTTTGTGCATTGACGCAGCATTTCGCCGACGTCCCGCGTTTGATGTACAGTCGTCCCACGTTTGATATACAGTCGTCCCACGTTTGATATACAGTCGTCCTCCCACTTTTTGATGTTGAAGTTTTGAAGAGCTTTATGAGGACGGGGGAGCTTGGGGGGGGGGGGGGGGGGGGGGAGGGAGCTATTGTTGTAACGAAGGTAGAACTGCTTGGGATTTCACTGGATATGAAATATTTTCAGAATGGCTTCCTCAGAGAGACCCTGATCAGTATGATGCCCCTAACGGTCCCTGAATTTGGTGGGGTTTGGGTCATTCATTTCATTGCTTCGTTGTTTGCCTAGGAAGGACTGGTGTTAAATTGAACTGGCGTATTAACTTTGATGTGAAACTGTGATAATGATTTAGTAATCACGTCATATTTGGGTGCTATGTTTTTTTGTCAGTTCTGAGTGCTGTCAGGCGCTTTGCTTGGGTGGTGAAACTTTTTTTTTTCCCTTATTTGGTTCAGTTTCCCTGAATAGGATAGCCTTACCTATACACCGTAAAAGACATGCAGAGAGAATGTATGTCACACGTCACACACCACAACAATGCGCACGCACCGATACAATCTCTCTCTCTCTCTCTCTCTTGCTGTACACACACACACCACACACCACACACACATGGACACACACAGAAAATGAGGCACCACGGATCAAAGAGCACCAAGGGGGGAGGGAGGGGAGGAGCGCACAATGGTGGCACCAACAAAAAACCTGCAATTGCTGGCACGGAGGTATGAAAGATGGGCAGGATGCCAACCAATGAGAGAGCAATGACAGAAAGCAAAGCCCCAATGGTTTTTAAAATTAAAAAATGAATTTGTGTAAAAAAATTTAAAAAATACCGAATACCACCAATGGCAGCTTAAAAAGTATAAATGGAAAATAAATTAAAAGAGCGGAAGCGAGGAGAAGAGCACAGTAGGCGTAGGAAGGATTCAGCTGCGAACCAATCGGATTAGCCTACACCCAAGCAATGAATGGTAGAGCTATAGAGTGGAAAGTCGATGCTGATGAGAGCAAACGGTGGGAAAGCGCTTTTTTTTTACCCTTATTGGGCAGGTTGTTGCCCTGTCCATTTTGTAAAAAAAAAAATTACGCACATTTTGAAAACCAATTGACATGAAAAACAATCACAAAACAGGATGCGCACGACACACATTAAAGATCACAAAAAATTTCAGCAAATGGAGATGCACCACACACACACACACACACACACACACAATCACCTCAAGAGAAAATCGAGAGCCCTGGTGGTAAAAAAAAGCGGGCAAGCAAAGCGAGGATGGCCAAGATCTGACAAAAGGCGTCGAAAAGAGCTTCGGAAGCAGACAGAACAATTTTCAGTCCGATGAAGCAAGCTATAGAGTGGAAAGTCGATGCCCAACGGTTATCTGACATGTCCATTTTGTCGCAGCTGAAACAATTGACTGAAGTCATCTCGTCATTGTGGGAAGAATTTCAGCACTGGAGATGACTGTTCGGGAGCAACACAGAGGTGCAGGCAACGAAAGCAGCTGCATCTCACGATTTAGATCTGAACGGCACTAAAAAGGTTAGTGACGCCCAAACACAAACTGACTTAAAAAAATAATTTCAGTTCATATGCCGATGCTGCAAAAACACAATCTGGCAACAGGGGCAAATAAAATTGCGAAAAAATATAAGGAAATGTAAGAAACCAAGCAAAAAGTAAAGAACAAAAACAAAACAAAATGCATGACGTCAAAGACAGACATGACATCAAACAATGAAAATGACGCAAGTTCTTCTAATGCTCCTCGTGTTCTGCTTCTTCACGATTCTGTCTTGAACAAAATTGACGGTAATCGGCTGGGACGGTCATATGGATTACAGATTGCCAAACGAAAAGTATTCACAATCAATGACTGTGAAGCAGCAATGGAGGAAGCGAAAAAGCAACTCCATCCTGAACCAGGACTGCGTTGCTCTGCATATCGGACTTAACGACATCAAGTCAAAGGAACCATCAGACATCAGCACAAAGCTATACAGGTCTGTGTTGAACATCAAAACACCAGTTCCCGAAGGCAAAGATAGCGATAAGCCAAGTGGCGCCTGTCAGAAAACAAAAACATACAACATCAAGCGTGAAACTACTGAATGCCTTTACGAAGTCGAAGCTCTTCTCTGAAGATATTACCTTCATCAGCCATGATAACCTGCGGGCCAGTGGACTACAGACTCCTCAATCGGGACGACATCCACCCCACTTCAAGAGGAGCATGCGTTCTTGCAAGGAACCTAGGGCAGCACCTCCATCGATTGTTTTGTTTTGGGAAGGCCTAGGAGGAGATCATCCCGTCATCAACACCAAAAGGGGCTATGGTTTTTATCCTCCAGCGTTTCCCCCGCCCTGGTTCTACTGACATTACAGTGGACATCTCCGCAAAACTGTCATTTCATCTTTTTTTTTTTTTTTTATCTTCGGCTTATGATTAGCTGATATTTAATTGTGATTTATTATTGCTTTCATTGTGTTATGATTAGCTAATACCTAATTGTTCTTCCAAAACATAAGATGAAAAAATGTAAAGTGTCAACTATTAATATTCTGCAATGGAACGCTCGTTCTCTTGCCAGAAACTTCGCTTATCTTAATCAGTATTTGGTCCATAACAACTACCAAATTTTACTCCTTCAGTCCTTGAACGTCAACAAAAAGTGCCTTACCAAAAATATCAGGTTTTTATTATCCCCCCGTTTATGAACAGTCTGATCCCTCTAATCGCGTTCAAACTGCTATTTATGTTCGTGAAGGACTGGACCACTGCCAACGAACTTCACCAGCCCCTCTGGACATTGAATCTGTATCATCGTGTGCTGTCATTGTCAGATTTTCCACATCTTTTGTTCTTAACATTGCTTCTGTATATTTACCTAGAGGCCCAGATGACATGAACACTGACTGGTTGAAAAACTTTCAAGACCAGCAAGACAAATGGGTGATAGGGGGGAGATTTCAATGCGCATGCTCCTTTCTGGGATAATAACTGCACACACATCACAAGCAACAGATTCATTGATAACATAGCAGACTCAAATTTATATTTGTTAAATAATGGAAATGTTACCCGCATCCCTGATATAGCAACTCATAGACCCTCAGCTATAGATCTCACTTTCATATCTCCTTCACTTGCAACAGATTGTTCATGGAATCCTGAAGATGACTTGCTAGGATCTGACCACACTCCCATTAAAATTTCTATCAATAAAGAGATAGAACAAAGAGAAACAAAACCTGACATACTTCCAAAATACAATTATAAATATGCAGATTGGTCAGCTTTTAAACTTTTTTCTTCAAAACTGTGACCATAGATATTACAAGCACAGTTAACATAGACGACCTTTACACTTTATTTCAGTCTTCCCTTATAGCAGCTGAGATAATTCTATTCCAAGGATACATATATATAAACCAGGGAAGCACGAAGGAAATGTATGGTGGAATGATGACTGCAAGCGCGCTGTTGATGAAAAGAAAGAAAAATATAAGATATATATCAGGGACAAAGGAACAGACCAAAAAGACAGAACAACAGAGAGAAATGAAAATGGCTAGTAAGCATAGTGATGAAATAATCCAAGATGCAAAGCAACACTACTGGTCCCACATTTTGCAAAACTGAAATAAAAGAACATAAGGATATAGGAAAAATGTGGCAGGAGATAAAAGTAATGAAAAATGGCATTAAGTTCCAACATATCCAATAAAACAAAATGATAATCCCTTACCAAGTGCCCAGCAGAAAGCCGAAGCCTTCGCTAACATGTTTGCCAATGTCAGCTGTGAAAATGGTTTATCAAAGATTCGTAATGAGTATAGAGACCAAGAAGAGCAAAAAGAAATTTACAAAGATCCTATTCCTGATAACACAAACTATATTAATGCACATCTAACGCTTCAGGAACTCAAAGATGCAATAAATTCCATCCCAAATAAAAAAACATCGGTGGGACTGGACGCAATTTCGAATCAAATGCTAAAAAAATCTGCCTGAAAATTTTATCGATTTTCCTGTATGAAATATTTCAAAAAAATGCTGGTGTGATGGTGATATGCCAAAAAATTTGGAAAAGAATCAATCGTGGTTCCCATTCACAAACATGGCAAAAGCTGCACAGACATAAACAGTTATAGACCTATAGCATTAACATCCCATGTATGCAAACTTTTGGAAAAGAATCGTTTTAAACAGACTTACACACTTTTGTGAGAAGAATGAAATAATACCTATAAATCAGCCGGGTTTCAGAAAGAGTAGATCGACAACAGAACAATTAGTAAAACTTACAACAAACATAAAAAAGCAATTTGCTAGACGTAAATGTATATTAGCGACATTTTTTTGACATAAATAAAGCTTATGATCAAGTCTGGCATTCTCGGCTCTTACTTAAATAAAAAAAACATAGGTCTGTCTGGTCATATTTATGATTATATCAATTGTTTTCTAAAGAATCGAAAAATTCAAACTAGAATAGGAAAACGTATTCAACTAAAAAGAACTCTTACCATGGGTATCCCTCAAGGGTCAGTCATTGCTCCTTTCCTATTTTCATTACTAATGCATGATTTACCCAGTAAAATATCTAAAAAATGTCATCTTGATTCAATATGCTGACGATATATGCATGTGGATGGAAGTAACCTTAAAAAAGAAAACCCCACTACGTAGCATAAACCATACCAAAAAAGTGTATCAAAAAGAGCTCGACATTATAGCAGAGTACTTGACAAAGAATGGACTAAGTTTATCTGAAGAAAAAACAAAGATTGTTTTATTCAACAGTGGCTCGAATCCCGACAAAATGCCTGTTTTCAAAATGAATGGAATAGTTCTTAATTATGCTTCACAGATCAAGTTTTGGCGTTAACCTCACATCGAAAATGTCTTGGAATCAACACATAGATTATTTGCTGACAAAAAAAAGTAAGGAAACTTTAAATTTTCTCAAAATTGTGAGTACACAGAGATGGGGACAAGACACGTCCACTCTAATTTATCTATGTAAATGTCTAATAAGATCAAAATTAACATACGCGCAAGAAAGTGTTTTTAGTGCACCAAAATATCTGTTAAAGAAGCTTCAAAGCATAGAATGTAAAGCGCTCAAACTTGCAGTGGGTCTTCCACCCATGCATCTTGTCTTCGAACATATAATGAGGCTCAAATTTTACCCTTAGATGATCAGAGGGAAGTGGCTGCCACGAAATTTGTGATAAGAAGTGTTCCAGTTAAGAATGATGTGAAAAATGAAATTAAAATTAGATCAGATATCGACTTTCCTACAGGTGCAAAAAAACAATATCCTCTCAGATTACTCTGGCAACGTATACATCTGAGCTTAGGCAAGCCACGGGCATTACTGTTGACGAAAAGTCTGTATCTGCAAGGCCGTCTTTCTTCCCTACACCACCCTGGGAACTTCAAAGGCCCAATTTGATATTGACCACACTGATTTAAAAAAAAGAAGGACAATATATAAATATAGTGGCAAGCAATGCCAAACTTCATATTGAAGAGAAATATCCAAATCATTTAAAAGTATACACAGATGGGTCATTAATTCAAAAAGATGCGGGCTCTGCTTATTTGATACCTGATTTAAAAAAGTAGAGAAATGTTTTTCACTGGGGAAAAATAAATCGGTTTTTACTGCGGAACTTACTGCAATATTAATGGCGTTAAATTATCTTCTAAATTTCCCACGATCTATATTTCAAGTACTTTTTGTGTTGATTCAAAGTCTGTGCTTCAGGCACTGAAATCATTAAAACTGAAGAATAGATCAGAAATGATAATTGAAATTAGCTGTTTAATTCATGCTCTCTCTATACAAGGCACGGCAATTACTTTCTGCTGGATACCGTCACACTGTTCATTTTATTATATAACGACAAAGTAGACAGAGCTGCGAAACAAGGTGCAAAATGTAGCTCAGAGTCTCTCAGGATGGATTTTCCACTTACGGTTCAAGAACAATATAGTATAGTGGAATCATTTGCTTGGAACCATTTCCAGAATTCCTTCAGAAAGTCTCACAAAAAGCTTATTTACACAGATTTTAGTATTGCAAACTTAAAAACACACTCCCACATTAGCAGGAAGTTATCGTCCCTTATGTATAGGTGGAAAGTTGATGCTTTTACAACAAAATTTAGTAAAAATGCCACATGTGTTTGTGGGACAGAGCATCACAGTTGAACATATTATCTCATGGCCGCTATATCAAACAATTTATACCCATACTTTCTACATATACTATTACAAATATTTTTCGAATCACCAGCTTTAACCTATGAATTCTTTCTTTCTTTATCAAAGAGTCCAATAAGTAAGTAAGTACTTATAGTTTTCTTACATTTATTTACTCATACTTATGAGGTTACTTTTAAGTGAGTAAATCATTAACCTACTACTAAATTTACATAATATATACGAAAGGACCATCCTTATCCGTCCCCTACCTCTTACTGTACTCTCCCATATCAAAAACATTTGTAGCTTTCTAGCTGTATCACGAGGGTTTTGTTTGACTGTTTTCATTGATGTAGTTGGTTGTTTGTTTGTATGTTTTTTGTTTTTGTTTTTGTTTTTCTTTTTTTTTTTACCGTCTAATATCACCTAGAGACACACACACACAAACGCTCGCGCGCGTACACGCACAGATACAAAATCACACACACGCACACAGATATATACACACACAACCACACACGCACAAACACACGGTGTGCGCACCAAACTCTCTCTCTCTCTCTCTCTCTCTCTCTCTCTCTCTCTCTCTCTCTCTCTCTCTCACTTTGAGTCAATCCCATAGGCAAATCACTGGAATACAAGGCGGTTTTGTGACTTTTTTGTGTACAATATGTGTGATTATGCGCCCTTTACTTTTGACATACTCACAGAATGTGTATATTCTTTTGTCTCTCTCACACACACACACACACACACACACACACACACACACACACACACACACACACACACACACACACACATTTTCTCTCTCTCTCTCTCTCTCTCTCTCTCTCTCTCTCTCTCTCTCTCTCTCTCTCTCAAACACATACATGCATACGCCTCTAATATGTTTGATACTTGTGCATATTAAGTCTGTTACCATTCATTTTTCTTCTTGTATTTTCTTTCCTCTACACATAGACTGGCAAAACATGTGCACGTGCCATCAAGTGTTATGACAAGTGCTTATTAAGCTTCTCAATCCATATTACAAAATGGCTGTCCAAATCAGAGACTTGTAGACATGTGTGAGTACTCGGCCTCAAAATGTTTGTGAGTGCATTCACAGACACTAATCATCGGTATACAAAGTGGATTTGTAACTTTTCAATGTGCATGTTATGAAATGCATGACTATTTTTGACACGCTCTCAAACTGTTGTACACTCCCTAAATCGATCGTGCTTTTTGTTTATATGAGGTTATATCGCGCGCGCAGACACACCATGCACGTGCACTGTTCACCTTTGTCCGGTCGAAGTTGGGAGCATTTGTGTGTGTGTGTGTGTGTGTGGGGGGGGGGGGGGGGGGGGGGGGGGGGGGGGGGGGGGGGGGGAACGGACGGATGGTATGGAGCCAAAAATAGATTCAAAGATATAAATATTAAGTCAGTCTCTCTCCGAAGTGGACTGTCTTCTCTCGCTGTGCTGGATATGAAAATGGCCCAAACGCGTTTTTGCCCTCCCCCCCCCCCCCCCCCTCCTCCCCGCTCTCCTATCCACCGTCTTCCCCTCACCTACCCCTCCCTCCCTCCCTCCCCCCCCCCCCTCTCTCTCTCTCTCTCTCTCTCTCTCTCTCTCTCTCTCTCTCTCTCTCTCTCTCTCTCTCGTCTTTTCAACACTTGTATGCTTTTCCCACCTGAGGTCACCTTCTGGTGGAAGATTGGAAAGCAGTTACTTTAGAACATTTGATTTGTTTTTATCATTTGCATCACAGTTGGAGAACTCGGTATCACTGATTTGTATGCACAAAGGTGTGTGATTCTGACATATCAGGGACAGAAGATCAATAAACTTTCACCTTTTTTTTCCGAGTCAAAGTCTCATTGGAGGTGAAAAATGATCTAGATGATGAATCTGGAGAAAAGAGAGATTCTGTCAATGAGATGTTTAATGACAATTTCTCTCACATCAGTTCCCAATGTTTATGTTTACATGCACATACACATGAACACAAACGTGAAGATACACACACACGTACGCACGCACGCACGCACGCACGCACGCACGCACACACACACACACACATACACACACACATACACACACGCAAGCACGCACGCACGCACGCACGCACGCACACGAAATCACTTGGCTATTTATGAACAGCGCTCAAGTAGGTACTTTGCGTGCTGAGCACGTCTTCTTTCTTTCTTTTTCCGAATGTTTTTTTTTTTTTTTTTTTTTAATTATGATGATGTTTCTGTTTAAAACTGAGTACCAAAGTATTTTGTTATAATGTTATAGAATGTGATTTTGATATTGCCAGTCTTGGCTATGCGTATCACTTGATCCAACCCATATGGTTAGATATGTCTCAAAACATTTCACTTTGTACTATTAACTGTCCAGGACTTAGGGAGGCAAAGGAAAGAAAAGATATATTTCACTACTGAAGACTCAAAAAGCACATGGTTCTGTTTTTACTCCAGGACACAAATTTAAACTCTATTATGTTTAAACATCATAGATCATAATGAGGATACCAGTGCTATTTTGCTTCTTGCAATACCAACTCATGACGTGTTGCGGTCTTAATTAACAATTTCGAATTCAAAATGAATAAAGTGTACAAACATCTCGATAAATATTACATGTTCGTTTCTGTGACCTTTACGGACAAGGATTTTTTTTTTTACATTATAAATATTTATCGTCCCAATAGAGACAAACAACAAGAAATTGAACAACACACCAGCCGCCGTGGCGATGTGGTTAGCGTCGCGGACTCCCGGCTGGGAGGTCGTGGGTTCGAATCCCATCAGAGTCATGTGGGGTTTTTCTGCCTCGACCGGCTCCTACCCAGAGTTGAGTTTGCTGCGGACTCAGTTGGGAAGACTGGGACCACACAGTCGAGTTTCATCCACTTAATGGATGCGTTTCTGAGAGTGTTGCCCAAATTTCCTGACCAACACTGCAGGTGTCTGTATCTCTCGGGCCCGGTTGACGCCGGGATATATTATGAAAGGAAGCGTAGAGTACAGCCTGTCATGTAGTCTCAGACCGAAAATGGAAATCCGTAGCATCATCTTAATCATCATCATCCTCATTGTCATCGATCACATTTAAAAAAAAAAAATGTCTCAAGTTCTGTGGCCCTTCATGCCCTGCTCTCATGGTGACCTCAGTTTCGATGTCCTCTCTCACGTCTGTGGCCTTGGTTTGGTTCCGTCGGGGTCACCGGGTATCGGCGGGTCCATGGGGGCTGTCGTTGGGACGGACGTGGTGGCGCCCTCCGGAGGGAGAGCTCACTCACGCCGGCTCCGCGACTAAGCAATTATTGTCGTCAGTAGGGGGCTTAGTAGGTGGTGTCCTGCGTATGTTGGATCAGAACAGGCGCCACTGAACACCACTGAAGTGACTCGGCAGCAGTGCAGTGTCTCCTCCGGTTGGTTGCCTCTTGACGACTTAACGGTGACTGCTCCCTGTGGATTGTCGGTGCCGGGGCTGCGGCGGGGCCGACCGGGCTATGGCTGTGGACGGGGTGTCGGAATGAGCGGCGTGGGTGCACTGCCTCTGAGGTGGCGCAGAGATTGGGACAGCAAAAAAAAAAAAAAAAAAAAAAAAAAAAATATAGAACAACACATTCAGGAGTTAAGGAAACCACATTTATTAATGGCAGGTGACCGGAATTGAGCACTGAACCCGAATATTGATTATGATAATCACAAACATATTAACAATCTAAATGCACGTGAAACTGTTAGTGATATGATGGGCAGCTTAAATCTTGTAGATACATGGCGAGAATTCTATCCCGATAGAAGACAATGCACTTGGAGAAGATCCCAAACCAGGCAGCAGAGGCTATTAGATTTCTTTCTGATAAGCGAACTCATAATATCGGACATAGCCGACTGTCAAATCGTCCCAGGCTACAGAAGAAATCATTTGTTAATACTGATGTTTAAAAATCCGACCGAAATTAAAGGTAACAATTCTTGGACACTTACGTGTTCATGACTAAAAGACTAAATACGTCATTGAAATTAGTAATGTCATCAAAGAAACAATAAAAGAAAATAAGCTAGAGTTTGACCAAGCATATTTGAGGCAACTAGAATTTATAATATCACAGCAACTATTTCTTGATCTTTTACTGATAAAAACTCGATCAAAAACCATAACAAATTCTATTCGAGAAAAGAAGAGAAACAAACAGAACAAGCAGAACAAGAAAAAAAAAAACACTCATAAAAGAGATCCATATATTACAGAGGAAAAAATCTGCGGATCATATAAAACAACTAAAATCGAGGAATGAAAAATTGCTAGCCATTAGACAGAAGAGATTGGACGGCAGTTTTGATAAGGTCTAGAGAAAGGTGGATTTCTCAAAGTATAAAGATTACGGATTACTTTTGTGGTCTAGAGAAGCAAAATTATGTCAGTAAGCAAAATGATTAAATCAATAGAAAGGCATGGGAATTCTTTAACAAAGACCAAAGACATTATAAGTGAAGTGAATAAGTTCTACAGTGAGTTATATGAAAGAGGTCAAATGGTAGAAAGTAACAACGACGAGCTTGTGGAAGAGCTTCCCAAGCTCGACCACGAAGTCTCTCTCTCTCTCTCTCTCTCGCATGGTGAGTTTCGGTCTGACAGTTCGCACTTCTGAGACATTCCAATTGCGAAAGTCATGTTCTTGTCAAGTTGAAACATGACATGTGACACATGGCTTTGATACATTGTCAAGGGAGCGAAGTGTCTCACAAAGGGCCTTAAGCGCCTTAGACGACAAGAATTTCAAGCGTGGTGGTGAAATCGGTAATTGGTCGAATAGCAGTGGCGCCCTCATCTAACGCAGATATTCGAACTGTGTGAAGGAGATTGAAGTTGTCAGGTAACACATTATCAGGTGACGGTAAGCATTGAAAGCAGGGAGGAACCCCCCCCCCCCCCCACACACACACACACACCGAATTCGCACCTTTCTCTGATAGTGAAAGGCAAACGAATTTTCCACTCGGGCCTCGAAGCATCAAGTGCGTAACAGAGGCTCAGTCAGCTGAGGCTGTTACGTAAACAGACCGAGCCTAGTTAGCTTGAAGAACAGGAGTCTCTTGCTTGTTCGGTCGGCATTGCTGTAAGGCACTGTGTTCATGCTATTGACAGGCTGGTTGGAATGCGTGTGATCGACGCTGTCGTAGCTTTCCATAGGACATTTACTGTGTGAAAGTGACCCCCGAAGTCATTGGGAATTTTCGATGTCCATTTGGCGAGAAGTGGTTGTTTGCTAAGCTGTTATGTACGAATGTGTGTAAATGCTGATGTGTGGAAGAATGCAGGCAGAGAGGATTTCACTGTGGATGTGAACAAAGTGGTAGAGAAGCAACATGGACAAAGGCATGACCAAAGGGTATTCTTTGGTTAAATCCCTATATAATCTGACCGGAGAACAAGAAGAGAGAAGAACAACAATGCGACACGAGGGAGAGAGAAGAGTGAGCAGGACAGATTAGGGTCGAAAGAACGTGGTCTGGGCGACAGGAGTGGAAGCAAGGTCTTCAACGCAGGGCTTCGGCGTCAAAGACTAGCTGAGAAACAAAAGGCTAAGGCGGAAAACCAGAGGTGGGTGAAAAAATAAAGAAGACTTTTGCTCATGGAGGCCCAGTCCTGGAACCTGGTGCCAGACAACCCAGGGCGTCACAATCACCCAGTGCTTAAAGCAACTGGCAGTGACTTGTTCGAGAACAGTGGTGTGGTGTGGTGTGGTGTAGTGTGGTGTGGGGTGGGGTGGTGTGGGGTGTGTGTATCTGTGTGTGTGTGTGTGTGTACGTGTGTGCGTGTGCGCGTGCGTGTGTGTGTGTGTGTGTGTGTGTGTGTGTGTGTGTGTGTGCGTGTGTGTGTGTGTGTGTGTGTGTGTGTAAACCTGGCCAGGTAAGAAGCCATTCTAGTACATAACCCGGGATTAGGAAGAATTGATCTCTTGTGTTTTGATTTTATTCCTTTTTTGTGCATTTGATTTTTTTTTTCATGAGTAATCATAAGTAGAGTAGAAACTATATTTCTCGTTCTCAGTTATGTCAGAAGAGAAGCGAACGCGTGACAGCCTATTCTCAGACAGAGGTGAATGTTTGGTGGGTGCATGAGTGCGCACATGCGTGTATGAATGCAGCGATAACCTTGGTGTGTGAAGCCTGACTAATGCGTCAACTTAGTTGACTTAAGCAAAATCATCACGATTTCCCCCGTCTTGGAAATACACAGGGGTCTGATAAAGTTGTACAACACTGGCAGCTCGGCCCTTACTGATGACCTGACAGTTAGCCGTCTTCTCGCAAGACAGACGAGGCAAAAAAAACACAAGAGGCGAGAGAGAGAGAGAGAGAGAGAGAGAGAGAGAGAGAGAGAGAGAGAGAGAGAGAGAGAAGCAGACAGACAGAGAGACAGACAGAGACAGACAGACAGAGACAGAGACACAGAGACGGAGACAAATAGACACACACAAAGAGAAAAAAGGAGAGAGAGAGAGAGAGAGAGAGAGGGGAAAGACAGAGAGGAACGTAACTGTACATGCACGCGCACACATGCACAGATGCAAAGAGACGGAGAGTAAAAAATAAAAACTGTTTGAAAAAGCAGCCAGTTAAGCTTTCCAATACAAAGGGAGTAAAACCACATGAGCCATATCAACGTTCCAACACCACTGTCATGAAAATGCCACTGTCTGGATAACCCGTCGAACACCGATGAACTAAAAACAAGCACAGCCAGTTTAATCCTTCCAGCCCCAATGGAGTCAAAGCGCTACATGTAGGTTACCTCTTTCTACCCATGAGCTGAAACACCCCAAACCAAGTTATTCATTCCATCCTCTTCGGAAATCAAAACGCCACAGCAAAGTTAACCGTTCCAACACCAATTGAGTATAGGCACCACAGCCAGATTAACCCTTCCAACACCAATGGAGTAGATACACCATACCCAGGTTAATCCTCCCAACACCTATGGAGTATAGACCCCACAGCCAGGTTAATCGCTTAAACACCACTTAAATATAGACACCACATCCAGGTTAATCCTTCCAACACAATGGAGGATAGACACCAGAGCCAGGTAACCCCTTCCAACACACATGGAGTAAACACATCACACCTAGGTTTCTCCTTCCCTCGCTGATGAAATATAGACACCAAAGCCAGGTTAACCCTTCCATTACGAATGGAATACAGACCCCTCTCTCAGGTTAATCGCTCCAACACAGATGGAGTATAGACAACACACCCAGGTTATCACTCTAACACCGATTGAGTATAGACACCATACCCAGGCTAACCCTTCCAAAACAATAAAGTATAGACACCACAGCCAGGTTAACCCTTCCAACGCCCATGGAGTCAAGACATCAGTCAGGTTACGCCTTCCAACACCAATAGGGTATAAATACCACAGCCAGGTTAACTCTTCCAACACCATGGACCATAGACACCACCGTCAGGTTTAGCCCGTCTAACACCAATGGAGTATAGACAGCGCAGCCAGGTAATCTCTCTAACACCAATGGAGTATAGACAGCACAGCCAGGCTAACGCTTCCAACACCAATGGAGTGTAGACAGCACAGCCAGGCTAACATTTCCAACACCAATGGAGTATAGACACCACAACCAGGCTAACGCTTCCAACACCAATGGAGTACAGACAGCACAGCCAGGTTAACGCTTCCAACACCAATGGAGTATAGACAGCACAGCCAGGCTAACGCTTCTAACACCAATGGAGTATAGACACCACACCCAGGTTAATTGCTCTGACACGAATAGAGTATAGACACACCAGCCAGGTTAATCTTTCCAACACCAAAGGAGTATAAACATCACAGTCAGGTTAATCTTCCAGTACCAATGGAGAATGGCACAACACAACAGCCAGGTTGATCCTTCCATCACCAACGGAGTATAGACACCACAGCCTGGTCGATCTTTCCAACACTAATGGAGCATAAACATCCCAGCCAGGTTAATTCTTCCAACACCAATGCTGTATATACGCCACAGCCAGGTTAACCCTTCCAATACCAACAGAGTATAGACACTACACCCAGGTTAATCCTTCCAACGTCAATGGAGCATAGGCATCACAGCCAGGTTAATCCTTCTATCACCAACGGGGTATAGACATCACAACCTGGTTAATCTTTCCAACACTGATGGAGCATAAACATCACGGCAAGATTAATTCTTCCAACACCAATGGAGTATAGGCACCACAGCCAGGTTAATCCTTCCATCACCAATAGAGTATAGACATCACAGCCAGGTTAATCCTTCCAACCCCACTAGAGTATAGACACCACAGCTAGATTAATCCTTCCATCACCAATGGCGTATAGACACCACAGCCAGGTTAGTTTTTCCAACACCAATAGAGTATATACACCACAGCGAGGTTAATCCTTCCAACACCACTGGAGTATAGACACCAAAGCCAGCTTAAACCTTCCAACGCCAATGGAGTATAGATACCACAGCCAGGTTAGCCCTTCCAACACCAAAGGGGTATAGACTACAGTCAGGTTAATCTTTCCAACATTAATGAAGTAAAAGACAAATCAAGTTAACTCGTCCAACCCCAATGGAGTCAAGTCAACCCAACTGACACCAGTGAAGTGAAATGTAACTCTTCCTGTGCCAATGGTGAGTCAAAACAAAACAACCAGCTTCATGCTTTCGACACCAATAGGATAAACACACACACACACACACACACACACACACACACACACACACACACACACACACACACACACACACACACACACACACACACACACACACACACCTCAAAGCTAGATTAACCCTTTCAATTCAAACAGAATGAAAACGCTAAATCCAACACCAATGGAGTAAAATTACCATAGCAAGGTTCAGCCGTGACAAGTCGGCATCCGCACGAGTCGAGTCACGTTACAGCCAAGCCCAAAGAATTTGGCCGGTGTGGGTCAAACACCCGTCACAGATTTAAACTGCGGTCGTCTCCTTCAGCTGCCTTGAGGTAGCGAGAACACGGTTTGAAAGGCGACGGACTCGTCAGAAAGAAACTGCCAAAACGCACGGTGTCGTGTATATAATAACCAGCGCTCAATCCACCGGGACAAAAATGTGAAAAGGAAGAAAGGAAACTATACCCCACCTCGCTTTCACACCACACACCCTTGGTCGAGTCTCGTTCGTTCCAGCAGAAGGCTGCTCACTCACAGGTAACACGATCTCCGAGCACCAGGAGAAAATTGTTCAGTTGGCTAGGCTGCCCACCCAGGGAACCAAGTATTTTCAGCTTAAATGAATGCCCGCTGTTCAGCGGGGGTCGCCCCACTGCCTGTACGTAGCTTGTAGACTGTCAGCAGTAGAATACATATAACTATTGTTATCACTTAATATTACCATTATGATTATTATCATAATAATTATCACTGTTATTATTATTATTATTATCATCATCATCATCATCATTATTATTATCATTATTGTTAGTATTATTACCATGATTTTAATTACGTTATCATTCTTCTTCTTTTCTCATAAAATTTACCAGTCTATGATGATGGAGATGATAATGATGATGATGATTGATTGATTTATTCTTAATATTATTATTATTATCATCATCATCATTATTATGATTAGTAGTAATAATATAGTAGTAAAAGAAGTAGTGGTAGTATCAGTCCCCCCCCCCCCCCTCTCTCTCTCTCTCTGAATAGATAGAAAGATAGATAGAAGATAGCTAGATAATTAGATGGATGGAAAATATGAATTGAAGTTGTGTGTGTGTGTGTGTGTGTGTGTGTGTGTGTGTGTGTGTGTGTGTGTGTGTGAGAGAGGAGAGAGAGAGAGAGAGAGAGAGAGAGAGAGAGAGAGAGAGAGAGAGAGAGCCAGCCAAACTGAACCTACGGGATGTTTTTTTTTTTTTTTATTTACATCCTCCATTATACTGAGGTGGTAGACATCGGGAGAATATGCACTTTACGCTTGCGCTCTCTCTGTCTCTCCGTTTCTGTCTCTCTGTTTGTCTGTCTCTGTCTGTCTGTCTCTGTCTCTATCTCACTCCTCTCTCTCTGTGTCTCTCTGTTTGTCTGTCTGTCTGTTTCTCTCTCTCACATATTTACAAAAAGTATTTGCACAAATACGCACCCCTTCCCTTCCCATACACACATCCACACCTGTATGATGTTCGTAAATAGTACAT
>JADBJO010001181.1:316496-346496 GCA_016801955.1 Conus betulinus
ACCGAGTTAGTATACTAAACTGTCCCCAGTGACACTGATCCTGCATGCATATATTTCTATGGTGTATATAATGTCTGATACTATCTGCATATATTGTACGGTGTATAAGGTTTTAACAATGTTATTGCCTGTATGTATTGTAGTATTTGCACAACATCTAGCGCATACGTAAAATTCCCTTACCAAACTTTCGGAAGAGAAGACCAGTAAGGCTGTTTGTATGTCTGACACGAATGACATGATGAATTGTCAGTGACGAATCTAAGGAAGAAAGTGGGTGACTTGTAGTTCGAGTAAATGACGAGGGAAAGTGCAGTGGTCAACTCCTCGATCGGTTCAACGCAAGTAGGCAACTCGTGGTGTAAACGAGAGCTCGGATTGTAAATAACTTGAGCGTTTGGTCTCCAAACGGGGATAGGCGCAAAAAAATACTGTCAATAACGACAACAACAGCAACAATGCTGACAATAATGATAATAATAATAACAATAATAATGACAATTATAACCAGAGGGCTTATTATGTTGCCTCAGAGTAAACATGGGAGGATTCACCCTTAACACACACACACACACACACGCACACACACACACACACACACACACACACACACACACACACACACACACACACACACACACGAGGGAATACTATTGTTACTGTAACATTTTTCTTTTTTGTTTTTCTTTCTCTTACCTTTTTTCATCCAATCGTGTTGAAATTTTCGGGAAGGTTGCAGGACATCGTGGGCATGTGCAAATGGCATTTAAAAAATAAATTGGCCGCTTTTTGGCCGAGATATGGCCAAAAACGGCCAAATTTGAAACTTGAATAACTCCGAAACGGTTGGACAGATCGGAATGATATTCAGAACACTTACATAACATTATATCTGCCCTGTCGGTAATATATATATATATATATAGTGTGTGTGTGTGTGTGTGTGTGTGTGTGTGTGAGTGCGTGTGCGCACACGCACACATGCATGAGTGTTTTTGAATGCACACATTGTGTCGTGTGTGTGTGTTTTAGTGTGTGTGCCCGCGTGAATGTGTCAGTGCTTGAGCCCCCCCCCCCCCCCCCCCCCCCCCCCCCCCCCTCTCTCTCTCTCTTCTCTCTCTCTTTTCTTTAGTTTGTGTCGGCAGGCACACACACACATACACACACACACGCGCGCGCGCGCGCACTTATAGTTTGCACTTCCAGTTTGTTATTATAACGTATATTTTGCAAATATAATATTATGTAAGTGTTCTGAATCATTCCGGTCTGTCCAACCGTTTGGAAGTTATTCAAGTTTCAAATTTGGCCGTTTTTTTGGCCATATCTCGGCCCGAGAAACGGCCAATTCATTAAAAAAAAAAAGCCATTTGCACATGCCCACAATGCCCTGCAACTTTCCCGAAAATTTCAACACGATTGGATGAAAAAAGGGTAAGAGAAAGAAAAAAAAAAAAAAAAAAAAAAAATTTTACAGTAACAGTAGTAGTCCCCCAGAGAGGCCTTATGTTTGCCTTAGAGCAAACATGGGAATTCCCCCTTCAAATCACTTTATGAAACTAGCCTATCTATGTTCACCGTTGAACATTACATCTATCCACCATTACCGGTAAACGTTGATGCATATTTACCAAATAACGGTTTTTAACTGTCAAATGTGAAATTTACTGTATGAAACTAATGTTTTCATGTTCAGCGCTCAAAGTTACTTCTAGCCACCATTTTGGTCACAATTGATTCTATTTGCAAAATACGGTTTTTAACGGTTTTTTAGACGTCGGATATCAAAATTCTTCTCGTAAACTTAAATATTCATGTTCAGCGTTCAAAGTAACATCTAATCAGCAAGTTTTGTTAAGACTGATGCATATTTGAAAAATAACGGTTTTTAACGTGTTTTTTTTTTTTTTACTGTCGAAGTGTTTTGCAACATAGATACTCTTAATCAGCATATCAAATTACATACATCCACCAATTTTGGTTGAGATAGCTTCAAAAATGAAAAATAACGGTTTTTAACGTTTTTTAACGGTTTTTAACTGTCGAAGTGTTTTGCAACATAGATTTTTTAAATTAGCATATCAAACTGCATAAGCAACCAAAATTTGGTTTCTGTTACTTTGTTAGTCTGAGCTATAAATATTCAAATTTCGCCTTTTAGAGCGTACCTAAATTTGCATAAATTTAAATAACTGCCAAACCCTTTAAGATATCAATACCAAACTCCTTTTGCACTGGGCCATAGCTACAGGAAACATTTTCCGTAGATTAGTTTTGTGACGTCATTTCCAGTTTTTGCTATTCCGTGAAACAACTGAAATTGACCAGTGATACTGTCAGGCACTTCCGGTTTGCACTTCCGGTTCGTTATTATAACGTATACATGTTGCAAATATAGTGTTATGTAAGTGTTCTGAATATCATTACGATCTGTCCAACCGTTTCTGAGTTATTCAAGTTTCAAATTTGGCCGTTTTGGCCGGTTTTTTTTTTTTTTTTTGCCAAATCTCGGCCAAAAAAAACGGTCAATTCATTTAAAAATTGCCATTTGCACATGCCCACAATGCCCCCTGCAACTTTCGTGAAAATTTCAACACGATTGGATGGAAAAAAAAGGGTAAGAAAAAAAAAAAAGAAAAAAAATTTTTTTTTTACAATAACAATAGTATTCCCCAGAGAGGGGGAATCCTAATAATGTATGGTGTATAATGTCAGACACATACTGTCTGCATGTATTGTGTGGTGTATGATGTTTGACACAGACGCTGTCTGTGTATATTGTGTGGCTGACACCGTCTGATACTGTCTTTATTTATTGCAAGGTGTGTAGTGTCTGAAGAGATGCTGATACTGTTCATTTGTTTAGTGTGCTGTTTAATATTTGACATTGATAGTTTTTGTATATTACATGGTATGTCTGAAGTGACTTATACTCTCTGTAAGTGTAACTTTGTTTAGCGTACAATGTCTGACACTGATAGTGTCTGTGTATTTCATGGTGTGTAATGTCTGATTTTGTCTGTGTATTTCATGGGTGTGTAATGTCTGAAGTGACACTGATCGTCGACATCCTTCCGTCCTCGGGAGGCGATGGTGTAGCATCCGCATGTTGGGTTTATCTGCACTTTTGGTGTAGCATCCGTATGTAGGGTTTATCTGCACTTTTGCGAGTGGCTTTACAGTCCGACTCGCGTGTGGCAATCTCTGCTGCATTTGCTGCACGTGAACGATGATGTCTGCTGCGGCTGTCTTTGCCTTTCCTCCCCCCTGGCTCTCTTTGGAGCGAAGGTTGTGTTCCTCGCCTCCTCTGCTTTCTGTACGCCCTCTCTGACAGCAAGGCGCTAGGCTGGGCGGTCCTCTGCACAGTTTTCCCACGTACTGACGTTGATGCTGCACAGTTTCATGTCCTTATTGCAGACATCATTGTAGCAGAGGCGTAGGCGGTCGGCCAGGCCAGCGAAGGCGTCTCTCGCTGACCATGGCGAGCATGCTATTCATGTTGGCACGTTCTAGAACTTCTGTGTTGGGTACTTTGTCTTGCCACTGGATGTGCAGAATGTACCGCAGACACATCAGGTGGAAACTGTTGGGTTTCCTTTCCTGGCTCGCGTAAGTGTCCATGCCTCGCTACTGTACATCAGTGTGCTAAGCACGCAGGCCTGATGGACGCGCAGCTTCACAGTAAGGCTGGGGTTATTCCACACCCTCAGATTCAGTCTACTCACAACTGTTGCTGCTTTGGCAATCCTGCTGTTCACCTCTGCATCGGTGGAGAGCGAGCTGGAGATGCTGGATCTGAGGTAGGTGAAGTTCTCCACATCTTCCAAGTTGTACCCATCAATGGCGACGGATAGAGGATGGCCTGCACCCTGCGCCACGACGTTTGTCTTCTTCAGACTGATGGTCAGCCCAAACTCCTTGCAGGTGTGGGAGAGGCGACTGACAAGCTGTTGCAGGCCGTCACCTGTGTGTGACGTCAAGGCTGCGTCGTCGACGAAGAACATCTCACGGATGAGTACCTCTCAGCCATATTCACACCAGGGCCGACGACAAGCTGTTCAACATCGCCCGCCTCCACGCCGAGACAAAAGTCGCCGAGTCTGTGACTTTAGTCTTGGCGTGGAGGTGGGCGATGCTGAACAGCTTGTCGTCGGCCCTGGTGTGAATATGGACTCCCTCACTGCAATCCTTGAAAGAGCACTGGGTGAGCACGGAGATGAAGATATTGACGAACGTCGGCGCAAGGGCGCAGCCCTGTTTCACTCCGCTGCTAACTGGGAAAGCCTTAGATGTTGCACCGTTGAAGCAGACTGTGCTGTGCATATTCTTTGTGGAACGAGGTGACAACCGCAGAGGTATGGGGGCAGCCAACCTTTTGCGCTAGCCTGAAGAGTCCACTCCGGCTGACGAGGTCAAATGCCTTTGTTACATCTATGAAGGCAATGTAGAGGGGCATCTGCTTCTCCGGACACTTCCCCTGCAACTAGCGTAGTGAGAAGATAATGTCTACTGTTGACTGGCCGTTCTGAAGCCACACTGGGTGTGTATACGCGGGAGGCTAGGGTCTGCAGGCGCGTCAGGGCAACTCAGGCGAACGCTTTCCCGACAATGCTGAGGAGGGAGATGCCCCGGTAGTTGTTGCAATCTCTTCGGGTCTCTTTGTTGTTATACAAAGCTACGATGCTAGCGTCTCGCATGTCCTGGGGGATGTGTTCCTGTTCCCAGCAGAGGTAGAGGGGTTCGTGCAGTGTTGAAACAGTGCAGGTTGGTTTCCTGCTCTTCAGGACTTCAGGTGGTATACCGTCACTCCCAGAGGCCTTCCCACAAGCAAGGCGGTCTATGGCTTTTCTGTGTGTGTCTAGCTCCTCCATGACAGGCAGAACAGGGATGGCGTTGAGGGCGGAGTCAGGGACGACGTTTTGAATTGCATACAACTCGAGGGGTGCTCAACTCATCGTTGCAGCTGCTATCCGTGGCCTGTGGTGACTTCATCCGTCTTGGACTCGAGGGGGACGGACTTGGCGGTGACTGGGCCTATCGCCTTCCTGATGCCCTCGTACATCCCTCTTGTGTCCTCTGTCTCAGCAGCTGTTGGTGTACTGCTGCAAAGGTTCAGCCAGTAGGTGCTGGCGCAGTGACGGACAGTCTGCTGGGCGCTTTTCCTGGCAGTCCTGCTGGATTCTAGTGTACTGGGGCTAGGCGCAGCCTTGTCGGCCAGGAGGTGCGATGACCTCTCTCACTGTCAGATGTGACCCCTGGCGCTCGTTTCCTTCGCCAATCGGATGAGCTTATCACCGGTATCTGCCACTTCCCGTGTTGTGCCGGCACCTTACAATGACGCTGTGTGTGTCCTCTCCAGTGGAACTACAAAACCTGGTCAGGGCTGACATGGAGGATCAACTGTTGCCCAAGCAGCAGGTATGCCCCCTCCCCTCCTCTCCCTATCAAGGTTTACTCCCTTAGCCTTTCCCATGGGTGGGTATAGCCGCAAGGCAGCGGAGGGTTGAGATCAGAGTGTTCCTTCTCCTGGAAAATCTATCAGTCGGGGCTGACTAGCCCCATCTGCCCAGTGTGTGAGTACTGTAACAATGGTATCAAGTGGCTCCGTCGTACTTGACACAGCCGCTTTCACGAATGTAGATCTGTTTTGGAGGTCTTGTGCATTTCTGCTTTAAACTCATATGATCGGCCGAGTCTAGATCCATCGACTCGATTCATGACAGAGTCGTGAAAGCAGATGACTTTTGGAGAATCAGAAGTCTTCTTGTTCGATGTGAAAATTTTGACGCAATTTTTTTGTGGCGGCTTCTTGACGTCAGTCGAGTTCTTGACGTCATCTCTCTATCCAAGAGACAACTTCTCCCCCATTGAAGATCTAGGATTGTTTTCTATAGATATGGACTGTGTTAACTTCGGTTTTGAGTTTTGGTATATATTTGTCTACATGTGTGGTATATGATGTCTGGCGCTGGTGTTGTCTGCATGGTAAGTGTGGCGTATGATGTCTAAAGTGACGCTATGACCGTCTGTATGTATTGTATGGTGTATAATGTCCGACAGATATTATCTGTATGTATTATATATATATATGGTGTGTAACGTCTGAAGTGACACTCACATTCTCTGTATTGTGTGGTGCATAATATCTGACATTGATGTTGACTATGTATTGTGTAGTGTATAATGTCTGAAGAGACACTGTTCGTATTGTGTGGTATATGATATCTGGAGTGACAGGTTGTTAGGTGTAAAATGTGTGACACTGAGACTGTCTGTATGTACTGTGTGGGGTATAGTATCTGAAGTGATACCGTCTGTATGTATTGTGTGGGGTATTATATCTGAAGTGATACTGTCTGTATGTATAGTGTGGGCTGTAATGTCTTAAGTCACACTAAGACGTTTTGTATGGATTGTGTGGTGTATACTATATGATGCTGATATTGCATGTATGTATTGCGCGGTGCATGTCTGAAGCGACGCCGACAGTGTATGTGCGCATTGTGTGGTGTACAGTGTCTGAAGTGAAACTGACACTGTCTGTATGTGGTGTGTAGTGTGAGTGTGTAGTTGGTGGATTATTGGGAGAGTAGATTGAAGTGGGAGGTTGCAAAAGTTGAGAACGTGCACCCCAGGCCCACGAACACAGGCAAGACGAACGCAGCTGGCGAAGGAAGTGCTTTGTAATGACAGGAGACGTCCCATGACAGCACAGCCCAAGCCTATCATTTACCCTTACTTTGAAAAGACGAAGACTGTCAGCGGTTTAGGGGCGTTTCGGTGTGCTGCCTATGCGGCGGTGTACAGTGTATTGGTAACAACACCTCAGGTAATTTTAACCTTTAACTAAAATGGAATGCCAAAGCCGCTCAGCCGCTATCAAAACGACTTGAAGAAGTCGGCGTTGGAGAATGGGTTCAGTGGGACGGCAACAAGCGCCATGGCACTCACAGGGCTTCTCGAGTTCCAGTCCCGCAGAGCCCAGTATAGTGTTTGTTATCTTTGCTGCACATGTTATCGGGTAATTGTGCTAGATGTGTCAGTGTAGTGTTCCTTAGGTCCCCCCCCATTCTCCTGCAGTGGCTGTGTGTGTGTGTGTGTGTGTGTGTGTGTGCGTGTGTGTGTGTGTGTGTGTGTGTGTGTGTGTGTGTGTGTGTGTGTGTGTCTGCCATATCACTTCTGTCAAATGTCGACGTCAAACCTGAAACACTCTCACAAAACGACGATAGACACAAGGTAAACAGGGCCTGTCAGCAGCAAGATAGGGCATATCAACGTGAGTTCCGTGATATATATGACCTCAGCCTTGTACTTGTGCATGTTATCATCTGAAATCTGTCCTAGATACTCTGGCATGTCTGCCGAGGCTTTTTATGGTGGAATTGAAACCCAACACGTCGTTTTGAAACGGGGCTATAAATGATACACCGGGAGATAAGATTTTTGGCGGCCATATTGTTTTCCATGTGGCTTAAGACAAATATAGTTTAAGCCAGTTTGTTTTAAGGCGGGTACAGTGTATCATTTATAGTTCTGTTTCAGAACACACTCATTGGTTTCTGTCCAGTCAGTGATAGTCAATATTGAATGCAGTACGCTTGTTTTTTTTTCCTGGAAAAGGGGGAGGGTGGGGGTTAAACTGGCATTTTAAACATATTACAAAATTATATACTGCACAATTTTTTTTAAATGATATCATTAGACGTTGAAAAATTTATATTTCTCGCAACATAGCACAGGAACGGCTTGGAATGAGCAAAAGCATGTAAAACTGTAATGCAGGCAACACACACACACACACACACACACACACACACACACACACACACACACACACACACACAGCCATATTGATAAAGAAATCCATACATTACATTCACACACACACGCACACACACACACACACACACACACACACACGCACACACGCGCGCGCGCGCACACACACATGCGCGCACGCACACGCACACACACACACACACCCCACCCCACCCCCCTCCCCCCCCCCCCCCACACACACACACACTCATTCACACACGCACACACACACACACGCACATACACACAAACACATACGCACGCGCGCGCGCACGCGCGCGCGCACGCACGCACGCACACACACCATGGGCCCATATACACTGGAACATAGAAATATCAATTCTATGTGGCCACATGTATATGCTATACACGGGAGTGCAAGATCACCAGAGTATGGAACAGGCTGGCATGTTACTCGTGAGAGTCGAACAACTTATGGGTTATGTGGCATGGGAAGAAGGGGGAGAAAGGGAGCAGGGGAAGGGGAATGAAAATCCTTGCCCTACGTGCAAATTAATCGCCGAATAATACTGATATGGTATATACCTAGAATAAAATTCTATTGGAAAGGGGGGGGGGGGGGGGGGGGGGGGGGGGGGGGGGGGGACATGGTGGTGTTAAAAATATCTTCGAGTGGATGAGATTTGACAAGATAAACAGCCAACAATGCCAGACTCCATCCAGTCTCAACTGGGATTGAACAAACTAGACATTGTCAGCGGATGGTCAATAGACTTGATCTTATCATGCCTGTTTTACTTAGAAAATCCTTGAGTTACCGGATTCAAAATCAGCGCTGACGGCTGTACATTGTCAATCGAAATCTAGTCATTCAGACATGGACTGTGAGATCTTATTTTTGATTGATCAGTTAATAACGCGGGGAACCGATATAACTTTGTTATGGGTTCCAGGGCACACCAGTTTACGTGGCAATGACTTAGCTGATTTTTTTTTTAATGCAAAGGAAGCTGTAAGAAATACATCCCATGTTTTTGATTGTGATATCCCTGTTTCTTCATCTGAAGCTTTTCACTCACATTCTCACAATTTCAGTCTGGAACATGAGACAGAAACAATACTTCGAAGTTTCAGCTCGGAAGCACAGATGGGATATGACTAATCCAACAGGAAAATGTGTAATCCCCCTGAGCCTGTCCCAAACCTGTAACCCTAATTTTAGGCTGCGAGTTAAAGGATAGTTAGGCGGACATTTAAAACCGGCACCTGCTTGAGCATGTGGTCAGATTCTTAATATTCCTCTTTTTTTTTATTGTACTAGTACACACACACACACACACGCACGCACACGCACGCACGCACACACGCATGTGTGCACGCACATGTGTGATGCGCGACGCACCCATGCACGCACACATATGACATTCAACCCCTTCCTCCCATAAACTGGGGGTAAGAGAGACATGGGCAGGGGAAAGGCGAGGAGTGAATTCAATTGATCACAAATCGACGCACACAACATACACACACGCGCACACACACACACACACACACATAGACACACACACACACACACACACACACACACACACACACACACACACACACACACACACACACAACCCCCTACCCGACATCCACACACAAACACGGCCATACCCGACTAGGGTAGGGGAGATATGGACAGAAGAAAGGTGAGATAGTGAAAATGAGGAGAGATTACAACACAGACACACACACACACACACACACACACACACACACACACACACACACACACTCACTATATTAAACCCACTGTCAACGAGGCCTTTATCACTACCGAACTGCTCTGCCTTCTTCAGCTGTTCGGTCGGACAGTACGGAGCAGCACCCACTTCTTCCATCCTCTCTCCCCTCACCACCTTCTCTTTCCTGAGCTGACCACACTACCCCAGGTTGTCTGTACCGCTTTAACTACACCCCCACCCCACTTTAACTACCTCCCCACTCCCTCGCCCCGGATAATCTGCACTGGGAAGCAGTTCTAACGCCCTCCCTCCTTCCCCTCTCCCTGCCCCTCACGGTCTGGTTTGTCTCTCTATCTATCTTGGTCACCTCCATCCGACAGTTTTCTTTTTTTCCTTTAGTTTTTCTTTTCTTTCTCTTTTTTTTTTTTATGTGAATGATAACAAAAAAGTGACGATGACGACGATGACAGCAGCGCCAGCAACCACAACATCACAATCTCCAACAATGATAATAATAATAACAGCAGTAAGAAGGATGACGATGGTAATGATTATAACAACAATAATAACCATCATATCATCATCATCATCATCATCATCGTCATAATCATAATTATGATGATGATTAGAAGAAGAACTATGTAACAAAGCAAAGAAGAAAAGAGAGCAAGAAGAACAAGAAGAAAAAAAAAAAGAACTCTGCGGCAAGCCAAGCGAACAGTTTGGAAAGCTTCAGATGAGCGATTTTGATCGTGTGACATACGAGTCTGCTTTTTCCTTTTTTCCTCTTTGATGACGCTGCAGACTTTAAGTGGGCCCTCTATACAGTTGCCGTGACACAGAAATCGACCTGTTTATCGCTATCGAACTGCCAACATTGAACGGGTCTGCTTTACTGTTGCCGTGACACAGAACTCGTGGCGTGTTTATTGGTTTATGGCGTTCAGCAAACGGACATTGATAAGTGAGCCATTCTTACGGGTGAGGCTTGCAACCCACTAATCTTTGACAACCACAACATGCTGTAGAGCCTGTATGACTTCTTTGCAGATGCACTTTTTAAATGAGAAAAGATCCAAAGACACCGAATAAAACCATCCTCATTTTTTAAGATTATAAAGAGACTTAACACAAAAGGTGCTTTTGGCATACAGTTTTTGTGGAGTAAAATTGGAGTACGCAGTATCATGATTGAATGGCTCATGATACTACTAGAAAATAAAATGTATGTCTACACGTTTTGCATTTTGCTTTCTTGCCATGAAAATGAAATGTTCCGTATATTTGTCCCAGAAGTATCATTTTATCGACATGAAACCAGAAAATGGAAACGAAAAAATGGAGCTGACTAGCTGTGCCACACTTTGCCCGAAAACGTTGCCAGATGATAATGATAACTGACTTTCCACAGCTGCAGGAAGTGATTGGAACCAAACGTAGTTTTCACATTAGATACCGCCGGCGGTGGATTACATAATATGACCAGCATTTATCTGTTGGAGAGCAAAGCCGATTTCCTGTTCGTTAATATTGAACACATAATCTCCTATCTTGAAGATGAGAGTCAGGGGAAGGAAGGCAGGTTGTGATCTCTCTGTCTGTCTGTCTGTCTCTCGGTCTCTCTGTCTCTCTGTCTGTCTGTCTCTCTCTCTGTCTCTCTCTCTTTCTCTGTCTCTCCTCTCTCTTCTGTGTGTGTGTGTGTGTGTGTGTGTGTGTGTGTGTGTGTGTGTGTGTGTGTGTGTGTGTGTGATTTTCACGACTGAAAGCTACGGAAAATAATGTCTCACAATATATAAAACATATATGCGTCCTTCAGGCATTTGATGACAACATTTTGCAGAAAAGGTGTGTTCAGATTAATAACCTAAAACGTGTAGTTATTCAGTCTTAGTACCGAGGCAAATTATTCAGAATTGACAAGTACACCACTTGCAAAATGCATTAATCGTATGTTCTTTTGAAGCATTACATCACCAGATGTTTTGTTAAATAAAGAGATAATTTATTATTTTCATGGTTCATCGTGACAGTATAAATTTCTGAGACTTGTTTGTTTATCAATGTTTATCACAATTAATATCATGTGTACATTGCACAAAATTCTGTTTGGTGACAAGTTATTTAGTCTAGAATCAGCCGCAGTTTTTTTCTTGTCTTGAAATTAGTTAAAACATAACTTTGCTACGGTTTTGCTGCCCATGATGTTCTCTTACAATTGCCTGTCCAATAGGAGAGATATCTAACTTTTCAAACATCAGAATACCACATTTAATCCAAACTGTAGAGACATTAATCGTTTAGTACAATCTGAATCGTATAGACAATTAATTGTTTAAACATCAAAACACGATATCAGTTCCAAGTTATGGAGAAACTACACTGTTTAAAGCATCAAAACACCCGTATCCAACTTTAATTTCAAGTGTTCACCTTCATATCCTGTTTTTTACTGTCATCTATTGGAAATACATCACATATAATTTCATGATGTCATATGTATCAAAACATGCACTTAGTGGTGTTATCTGTATTAAAAAAACAACAACCGCAGTTCGATAATGATACTCAACAATGTTATATTCTCTGATGAACACTTAGCGACGCATAAAGCTCTGCCTGTCTGTGTGTGTGCTTTTGTTTTTGTATGTTCTCTCTGTCTCTGTTTGTCTGTCTGTCTGTCTGTCTGTCTGTCTGTCTCTCTCTCTCTCTCTCTCTCTCTCTCTCTCTCTCTCTCAAACACTAAACAACGTGGTCTGTCGGGAAACTAACATATCGAATTCATTTACTTTCGGTGGTTAGTTGCATTCTGGCTGAAAGTAACTCGAATGTCACCTGAAAGATAACCACACAAAGCGTATAAAAATGTTAGTACAACTAGATGCCAGGGGAAAGAGCAGTTGGGCTTTTAAAGTAAAGTTGAAACTGCGCGAATGTGGTTCTTTATATGGGGAGAATCAGGTGTAGATGACATGCAAAGTTTTATCCGTGTGTTTCGGCAATGGTTAGTGGCAGAGATACAATCCCGTGTTGAGACAGTCACCGATTTGATATTTACGGAATGTTAACTCCTGCACGTTGTATTCCAAGGTACTTATCTATATTGTCATAAAATTCAGATTTGCAGTATCGGAAATTTGTGTGCATTCTAACCGTTACAGGCCTTTTGAATTAATAGTAATTTTACGTGTCCACTCTGTCATGAAGATGATGAAAATGAGGTTCAGTTTTTTTCTCACTTGTCCTGAACGACAAGTTGTTAGGCAGCAGTTAAACCTTACCTAGCTGCTTAATAAGAAAACCTTGTTTCTTCAAACTGATTATGTTAATGGCATCATCGAATGAAAACACCATTAAACAGTTCGCTATGCATTTGTAGAAAGCATTAAGAATGCGAAATGATGTGTTAAGATAGTAAATTATGTGCTGAGCAAGTTACGTGAGTTTAACTGCGCGGTTTGATATCCTATTTTCCGAAAAGGACGCTCCTCCACCTGTCCATACGGTCATGCTATGTGTTCCGTTGTTTTCCGAGCAGGATGCGCCTATGACTTTCGAAATGTGAGCCTTGTTTGTCCCTTCAATTTTCGTACAGTATACTCTTCTAACTTTCCGAATGTGACCGTTGGTGCGTGCGTGCGGGCGAGCGGGCGTGCGTGCGGGCGGGCGTGTATGCTCAAGCATTTTCTAACTTCGCGAACGTTGACGTTCTCTGTTTCGTTACTTTCTGAATAACATGCTCGTCTAGCTTTCTGATGTTAACATTGTCTGTGTCCTTTGTTTTCGAGCAGGATGCTCCTTTTCCTCTCCAAATGCTAACGTTGTTTTGTTATGTTATTTTCCTCTTCCTCAAAGTTTCCAAATATTAACGTTTTTTCAAAAATAAGCGTTGCCTTTTCATTTGTTTTCCAGACATGATGTTCCACAAATTTTCTTAATATTAGCGCTAGCATTATTTGTTCGGTCGTTCTTGTTGTTGCTGTTGTTGTTGTTGTTGCTTTCCGAACAGAAGGCTTCTCTAACTTTCAAATCAATAGCGTTGCCTGTTCATTGTTTTAAAAAAAACAAACAAACAAATAAAGAGAATGCTTCTCTAACTTTTCAAACTTTAGCGTCATCTGTTTCTTTATTTCCTGAATTGAATGCTCTCCTAACGTTCCGAATGTTAGCGTTGTCTGTTCCAGTATTTTCTGAACAGGACGCTTCTATAATTTTCAAACGTTTGCATTGTCTGTTCTGTTCTTTAGTCTAGACAACTTTCTGACCAAGAGAGGGATGGGGTAAGGGGGTGGGTTTGGAGTGGGAATGGAGTGGGGATGGATCACTTTGCGCGGAAAGGACGCTTTGGGTGTGGGTAGCCCGGACTGTCCTGTGAAGACGACAGTCTTGCCCAGTGGAGGAACACATCTTGCCACATACGGAGAACTTCGTGCCCTTTGAGGGCATCTTGCTGTGTGAGGAAGACGGTCTTGCTCTGTGATGAGGACAATCTTGCTCTGTGAAGAGGACAATCTTGCTCTGTGAAGAGGACAATCTTGCTCAGTGATGACAATCTTGCTTTGTGAAGAGGATAATCTTGCTCTGTGAAGAGGACAGTCCTGCTCTGTGAAGAGGACAATCTTGCTCTGTGAAGAGGACAATCTTGCTCTGTGAGAAGGACAGTCTTGCTCTGTGAGGAAGAGAGTCTCGTTCTGCGAGGAAGAGAGTCTTGCTCTGTGAGGAGGACAGTCTTGCTATGTGAGGAAGACAGTCTCGGTCTGTGAGGAAGACAGTCTTGCTGTGTGAGAAGGACAGTTTTGCTCTGTGAGGAGCTCAGTCTTAATCTGTGAGGAGGACTGTCTTACCCCATGTGAGGAGCGCAGTCGTGCCTTGAGGAGGGCATCTTACTGTGTACGGAGGACGCCTTGACCTGTGAGAAGGACATCGTGCTCTATTAAGAGGACAGTCCTGCCTTGTTGCGAGGACAGTCATGTCTGGTGGGAGGACAGTCCCGCTCTGCGAGCTGTCTCGCTCTTGCCCTGTGGAGAGGACAATCTGGGCTGGTGGGGGACAGTTGTCCCCAATATGGACTCCGTGTCCGGGTGGATATAGTCTGAGCAGGGGACAGTTCGGATTCGGACATCGGGACACATACACTTCAGTCGATGACAACAAGTTTGGGTGCGCCATTAACTGGTCTGTGCAATGCTGTTCCGTACTGTACCTGTCTGTACCCCGCCGTAAACCCAATGGCATGCCGTCTGGCCTGTTGAGTGCTTCTCTGTTCTGTATCCGTTTACGGCCCGGCCATACACATTATGACACGCCCTCTGGCTTGTTGCATGCTTCTCTGTTCTGTATCCGTTTACGCCCGGCCATACATCTTGTGACATGGCCTCTGGTTTATAGCGTGCTGCTCGAAGCTGTTTTGAGACAGGTATTGGAAAAGCAAACTCCCTCACACTGATAAACCTACTAGTCACGTTGTGGAAAAAATAATTTTCTCACACTGGCATACCTACCTGTCAAGACAGTGGTAAACTAAACTTCCTCACACTCTGGTATACCTACCAGTCAGGTTGTGGAAAACTAAACTCCCTCTCACTGCCAAACCTGCCACCCAGATAATGCAAAGTAAACTCCCTCACACTATCATAGCTACTAATTTGGCAGTAGAAAAGTAAACTCTCTCACACACTGACATACCTACCACTCGGGTAGTGAAAAAAGAAAAACTCCTTCACACACGTGCTTATCTATCAATCAGGTAATCGAAAAGTAAACTCCCTAGCAGTGCAATACCTATATTCAGATAGTGCATCAGTAAACTCCCTTACACTATCACACCTTACAGTCAGGTAGTGGATGAGTAAACTCCTTCACACTGACATACAACCAGTCAGGTAGTGGATGAGTAAACTTCTTCACATTGACATACAACCAGTCAGGTAGTGGATGAGTAAACTTCTTCACATTGACATACAACCAGTCAGGTAATGGATGAGTAAACTCCTTCACATTGACATACAACCAGCATACTGATATACAACCAGTCAGGTAGTGGATGAGTAAACTTCACACTGAAACATCTACCAGTCAGGCGAAGGAAAAGTAAACTACACACTGACATGCCCACCAGTCAGGTGAAAGGAAAGTAAAGTACACGCTGACATACCAACCAGTCAGGTGAAAGGAAAGTAAACTACACACTGACATACCAACCAGTCAGGTGAAGGAAAAGTAAACTACACACTGACATACCAACCAGTCAGGTGAAGGAAAAGTAAACTACACACTGACATACCAACCAGTCAGGTGAAAGGAAAGTAAAGTACACGCTGACATACCAACCAGTCAGGTGAAAGGAAAGTAAACTACACACTGACATACCAGCCAGTCAGGTGAAGGGAAAGTAAAACTACACACTGACATACCAACCAGTCAGGTGAAGGGAAAGTAAACTACACACTGACATACCAACCAGTCAGGTGAAGGGAAAGTAAAGTACACACTGACATACCAACCAGTCAGGGGAAGGGAAAGTAAACTCCCACACACTGATATACCAACCAGTCAGGTAATGGAAAAAGATAAACTCCCACACACTGATACACCTATCAGTTAGGTAGTGGAAAAAAAAACTCCATCACACCAGCATACCCATCAATCAGGTAGTGGAAAAGTAAACGTCCTTACCACTCAAATGTTGTGCCTTCACCCCCCCCCCCCCCCCCCCCCCCCCCCACCATGTTTTGTATCACTGTCTCTCGTGTGTTGTGCTATCACCACTCGTCATTTGTTGTGTTTTCTGTCACAGTTCTGGTACAGCTTCATGATGCCGTCGCTCCACCCAGGGAGCAGTGTTACCTGGACCTTAGTGGTGCTGGTGGGGGTCACATGCATACGCCCGTGTGTGGGTCAGACCAACAACAGCGTGAATGACGCGGACGGGTCCATTGTGTGGGGGGAGCTGGCTCCGGACAAGGCGTACAAGACAGCGGATTACGTAGCGGATGACGGAGGTCTGGACCCATACTATGCCCTGGCTGTCAGCTTCATCGACAGCTCGCTGCCCAAACGCCTGCCCGTCGGTCAGTGGACACTGTCTGTCCACCTCCCCGTGGTTCAGTCTTCCTGTCACTGTCTTTTCTTTTCTGTTTGTACTTCTTTCTTTCTGTCACGTGCCATTGCTGTCGCGTCATTTTCACGCACTTTTGCTGTGACATCATTCCCCACACCTTTGCTGTGACATTACTCTCACTCACCTTTGTTGTGACGTCACTCTCACACCTTTGCTTGACATCAATCTCACAGACCTTATCTGTGATATCACCCACACCGTTGCTTGATATCAGTCTCACCCACCCACCTTTGCTGTTACATCACTCTCATCCACCTCTGCTGTGATATTACTCTCATACACACCTTTACTATGACATTACAATATTTAGTAGTCTAGGCAGCTACCAATATTGGGTGTCCCAGGAAGCTATCAATATAGGGTGTTCTCGGCAGTTATCAATGTCGGGTGCCCCAAGCACTTAACAATATTCAGTGATCCAGGACCGGTCTGTCCTCATCGCTACCGTCATCGTCCTTTCTCAGGGGTCATTCTGTCCTCATCGTCACTACCCTCATTGTTCTCAAATCACCGTGATCGTTCTGTCATCGTCACTACCATTACTGTTCTCATTCACGTCATCGTTCTGTCATTACACCACGCTCATCGTTCTCATTCTACGATGTTGTTTTACCCTCGGCACCAAAGTCATAACTGAAGTCTAGATACGTGATTATTCTTTTACTCTCAAGTTAGTTGCCGTCGAGAGCTAATAATTGAATTTTCCCTTGATGAATGTTTTTATTGGCGTTCTTAATTGAATTGTCCGTTAATATGTGTTACTGTAATCACTATTACTTAAACTGACCTTTGATAAGTGCTGCTATTGTCAAAATTAATTTGTCCATTAAAAAATGATGGTATTATCACCATCAATTGAATTGTCTGTTGATAGTTGTTGCTAATATCACTATTAACAGAATTGTTCATTGATAAGTATTGCTATTGTCACTTTTAATTGAATTGTCTGTTGATAGGTGTTTTTATTTTCACTATCAATTAAATTGTCCACTGATAGTTTTTTGTTGTTGTTTTATTTTTGCTGTCCCAATGATAGGTATTTTTGCTATCGATTGTCACTATTACTTGAATTGCTCGTTGATAACTGTCAGTATTGTCAATATTAACGAAATCGTCCTTTCTTAAGTCGTTGCCATTTTCACTATTGAATAAGTTGTCCGTCGATAGGTATTGCTGTTGTCACTTTACACAGAACTGGCCGCTGAAAAGTGTTGCTGTTGTCACTATTAAACTGGGTCCATTCATAAGCAAGGCTGTTGTCAGAATCAATGAAATTGTGTGTTAAGAGGTGTTGTTGCTGTTGCCAGCGAATGCTATGCTGAGCGTCAGACTTTGTACTGACCGTTTGTCTGCTATCGTACTCTGCATCAGACTGTGGGCGGTGATCGTTGCACTGACTGTTAAAAAGTGTCTGTAGCTTAATATATTGTACTGTGGTCACACTGTTTTACATGACTGTCAGTGAGTGTTGGTGTGGTCACACTGATGTACATGACTGTCAGTGAGTGTTGCTGTGGTCACGCTGTTGTACATGACAGTCATTGTGTGTTGTTATGGTCACACTGCTTTACATAGCTGTCAGTGTGTGTTTCTATGGTCACACAACTGTTTATGACTGTGATGTCTGTGTGTGTTGCTGTAGTCACATTGTTGTATATGACTGTCACTGACTGTGTTTCTATTATCACACTATTGCATTTAATTGTCACTGTCTTTGTGTTTCTATAGTCACAGTACTGTACATAACTTTCAGTGTTTGTGTGTTTCTATTATCACACTTCTGTACATGACTGTCAGTGTCTGCGTGTTTCTATAGTCACACGTTTGTATATGACTGTCAGTATCTGTGCATGACTCTCAGTCTTTATGTGTTTCCATGGCCACACTACTGTATATGACTGTCAGTGTCTCTATGTTGTTGTTGTCACTATTATACATAACTTTCAGTCTCTGTGTGTTTCTATGGTCACACAACTGTATATTACGTGCAGTGTGTTGTGTTTTTCTGTGGTGACACTACTGCACATAAGTGTCAGAGTCTGCATATTTCATGGTGACACAACTGTATATAACTGCCAGTGTCTGTTTTTCTATGGTCACACTAGTGTATATCACTCTCATGTCTGTGTTATTCTATGGTCACACTACTGTACATTTGTGTCAATGTCTGAGTGTTTCCATGGCCACACTACTGTACATGACTTTAATATCAGCGTGTTCCTACGGTCAACTATATTGTACATTAGTGCCAGAGTCTGTGTGTTTCTATGATCACACCATTTTACATCACTGTCAGTGTCTGTGTGCTTCTACGGTCAAATAACTGTGCATGACTGTCAGCGTATATATGATTTTATGGTCACACTACTCTACATGACTGTCAGATTCTGTGTGTTTTTCTGTGGTCAAACTGCTGTACAGGACTATCTTTGTGTTGTATCACACTATTGTATATGACTGTCAGTGTCTGTATCTTTCTATGGTCAACCCAAAGTACACAACTGTCAGAGTCTTTGTTTATCTATGGTCACATTACTGTATATGATTGTCAGTGTCTGTGTCTTTCTATGGTCACATTACTGTATATGATTGTCAGTGTTTGTGTGTTTGTATGGTCACATCAGAGGACTAGCTGTCAGAGTCTGTTTTTTTTTGGTCACACAAAAGTACATACTACAAAACTATCCAGAGTCTGTACATTTTTGTGGTCGCATTACTGTATATGACTGACAGTAGCTGTGTGTTTCTATGGTCACATTACTGTATATGACTGATAGTGTCTGTCTGTTTCCATGGTCACACTAAATTACATAACAGTTAGAGGCTGTGTGTTTTTATGGTCACGTTACTGTATATGACTGTCAGTGTCTGTGTGTTTCGATGGTCACATTACTGTATATGACTGTCAGTGTCTGTGTGTTTCTATGGTCACATTACTGTATATGACTGTCAGTGTCTGTGTGTGTTTCTATGGTCGCACTACTGTATATGACTGTCAGTGTCTGTGTGTTTCGATGGTCACACGAAAGTACGTAACTGTCAATGTCTATGTGTTTCTATGGTCACATTACTGTATATGACTATCAGTGTCTGTGTGGTTCTATGCTCACACTAAAGTACATAACTGTCAGAGGCTGCTGTGTGTTTTTATGGTCACATTAATGTATTTGACTGACTGTGTCTGTGTGTTTCTATGGTCACACTAAAGTACGTAACTGTTGGAGACTGTGTGTTTTATGGTCACATTACTGTATATGGCTGGCAGTGTCTGTATGTTTCTATGGTCACACTGAATACATAACTGTCAGAGGCTGTGTGTTTTTATGGTTACATTACTGTATATGGCTGGCAGTGTCTGTGTTTCGATGGTCACACTAAAGTGTATAACTGTCAGAGTCTGTGTGTTTCTATGGTCACACTAAACTACATAACTGTCAGAGTCTGTGTGTTACTATGGTCACACTGTATTACATAACTGTCAGAGTCTGTGTGTTTCTATGGTCACACTAAAGTACGTAACTGTTGGAGACTGTGTGTTTTATGGTCACATTACTGTATATGGCTGGCAGTGTCTGTGTGTTTCTATGGTCACAATATATTACATAACTGTCAGAGGCTGTGTGTTTTTATGGTTACATTACTGTATATGGCTGGCAGTTTCTGTGTTTCTATGGTCACGCTAAAGTACATAACTGCTGGAGTCTGTTTTTCTATGGGCACACTAAAGTACATAACTGTCAGAGTCTGTGTGTTTCAGTGGTCACACTAAAGTACATAACTTTCAGAGTCTGTGTTTTTTTTCATGGTAGCATTACGGTATATGACCGTCAGTGTCTGTCTGTTTCTATGGGCACACTAAAGTACATAACTGTCAGAGTCTGTGTGTTTTTGTATGGTCACATTACTGTATATGACTGTCAGTGTCTGTGTGTTTCTATGGTCACATTACTGTATATGACTGTCAGTGTCTCTGTGTGTTTTTATGGTCACATTACTGTATATGACTGTCAGTGTCTGTGTGTTTCTATGGTCACATTACTGTATATGACTGTCAGTGTCTGTGTGTTTCAACGGTCACACTAAAGTACATAACGTTTAGAGTCTGTGTGTTTTTCTATGGTAGCATTACGGTATATGACCTTCAGTGTCTGTTTCTGTGGTCACACTAAAGTACATGACTGTCAGAGTCTGTGTTTTTCTATGGTAGCATTACGGTATATGACCTTCAGTGTCTGTCTGTTTCTATGGGCACACTAAAGTACATAACTGTCAGAGTCTGTGTGTTTTTGTATGGTCACATTACTGGATATGACTTTCAGTGTCTGTGTGTTTGTATGGTCACATTGCTGTATATGACTGTCAGTGTCTGTGTGTTTCTATGGTCAGATTACTGTATATGACTGTCAGTGTCTGTGTGTTTCTATGGTCACATTACTGTATATGACTGTCAGTGTCTGTGTGTTTTTATGGTCACACTACTGTATTTGACTTGTCACTGTGTCAGTGTCTGTGTGTTTTTTATGGTCACACTACTGTATATGACTGTCAATATCTGTGTGTTTCGACGGTCACACTACTGTATTTGACTGTCAGTGTCTGTGTGTTTTTATGGTCACATTACTGTATTTGACTGTCAGTGTCTGTGTGTTTTTATGGTCACACTACTGTATTTGACTGTCAGTGTCTGTGTGTTTCTATGGTCACACTAAAGTACAAAACTGTCAGAGTCTGTTTTTCTGTGGTCACACTAAAGTACATAACTGTCAGTGTCTGTGTTTTTCTGGTCACATTACTGTACATGACTGACAGCATGTGCCGCTGTAGTCTTACTTCGCAGCAGATATCTGCTGGGTTGGCGAGGAGAGGAGTTGTTATGGCGGGTGGAGTTCCGGGACACAGAGAGGAGGGAGGAGAGGGGGATCAGTTCTGCTTACACCTGGCCGGTACACGGGGGGTTGGTGTTTTATGGATGTGCCTGTCAGAAGTTGTGGTTCTCACTCCTTTACAGTTGACCCCCCAGGAAGAACACGGTGGGAAGGGGCATGTCAGTGCGTCGGGTAGATAAAAAGAGCGGCAAGGAACGGTGTGTTGTAAAGGACAGAAGCGGGGTGGAGAGATCGGTGTCGGTGGGGGTTGTTGACTGACTGCATGTTCAGATGTGCAGAAGTTTTCTTTAAATTAAATCTCGTGTGTCGGATGAGGTGCGCGTGTAATTGTAAAGTTATTCACCACGGGTTTTTTCTTTTTTTTTTTTTTTTCCCCACTGCTTACTTCCTTGTTACTGTTGTCACGACCTGGATTCACAACACGCTTTTCTGCTGGGGCGCTCTCTCTGTCCATCTGTCTGTCTGTTCCTCCTGCTCATTCCCTCCTTTCTCCCTCTTCAAGTCCGTCTCTCCCTCTTTTCTCCAAGTCCTGCCCCCCCCCCCCCCCTCCTCCTGTGTGTCTGTGTGTGTGTGTGTGTGTGTGTGTGTGTGTGTGCGCGCGCGCGCGTGTGTGTGTCTTTCTCTCTCTCCCTCTCTAATACACAGAGACACAGATACAGACAGACGCACAGACACACACACACACACACACACACACACACACACACACGCTTACGCGCGCTTGACTGGTTACGTTAATACGTGAAGAGAGGAGCTTTGTCAAAGTAGTGCACGTTCGGGACTGCACAATACGCTGTGGAATATATAATGTGGGTGAGCTGGAAGAGTGGTGGGGAAAGGGAGGGTGAATGTTTTCGACAATGCTTTAACGCTTGCGCGCGCTTGACTGGGTTACGTATACAATGAAGAGAGGAGCTTTGTCAAAGTAGTTTTCGGGACTGCAAAATACGCTGTGGAATATATAATGTGAGTGAGCTGGAAGAGTGGTGCTGCGGGAGGGTGAATGTTTTCGACAATGCTGGGGGTATTCTGAAGCCAGTGGGTTTGAGTATTCAATCCTTGTTGAAAGGGCATTCCCCACTTCCTGCACGGGCGCTAAATTCTTTTTCACCTGTTCAAAGTACTCTCTGTGTGTAGAATCTTGTTGGCATGTTGCTGCGTGCCGTCCCAGTCGCCCGGCAAACCATCGACAGCGAGATCAATGGCACGGGGCCTTTCTTGGGGAATGGACAGGCTGCAGAATTAGAAAGGGCATCTGGCCACACGAAGTATAGACCAGTACCCCTGAATGGATTGGAGGAACAAAGAGGGTGAGCCTTTTGCCTTGACACATACACACAGTTGAGTATTGATGGAGGATGAGCATGGGCGGTGAGTGAGGGTATGAGGATGGCAGTGAAGAGGATGAGGATGGCAGAGAAGGTAGCAATGAGGGTGAGGATGGCAGTGAAGATGAGGATGGCAGTGAAGATGAGGATGGCAGTGAGGGTGAGGATGGCAGTGAAGATGAGGATGGCAGAGAGGGTAGCAGTGAGGGTGAGGATGGTAATGAAGATGAGCATGGCAGTGAAGATAGCAGTGAGTGCGAGCTAGAATGGCAGAGGATCGCGGGATAGCGATGAGGATAGCAGTGAGGATGACGGCGGAGGGGATGAGAACGACAGTGAGCGCAAGGACGGCAACGAGGAAGAAGATGGCAGCGAGGGTAGCAGTAAGACGAGGATATTTTCAGTATAGCAGTAAGGACGATAGTGAAGAAAGCAGTAGCAGACTGGAAACTGTACTTTTTTCTGCGGCACGTTATCAGCACGAAAAAAATGGCCGGAGGGAAAACAGTGGTGGATGGGGGTGTGGGGGTTGGCATGTTGCCCTGCATGCTCAGTGTAGTGCCCCCATACCCCCCCCCCCCACACACCACCACCACCCTGCAGGGCTCCACCTGTGTTTTGGTCATGGAAAGCGCGCGTGTGTGTGTGTGTGTGTGTGTGTGTGTGTGTGTGTGTGCGAAGGGAGAAGCGGGGAGGTTAAGGGATCAATTAATTGATCCTAAATACCCACTATTGAAAAGTTTTTTTGTCGAATCCAAGGTTTGAAATCTGTCCTTGTCCGTGTAGTGGGGAGGTGAGAGAATCAATAAATTTAATCAATGAATTAATCAAACCCAAAGCACTTTTATAACATACCTGTGTATGTTCTCTATAATCTTCATAGGGCTGCTGATGTAGTCGCCTGTAAGTAAAGAAAGGTGAAACAACAAAACTTAACAGAATAAAATTTAACCTAGATAAGGGGATTCGACAAAAGTCTTCAGCGACGGCTGTTTGCTGCACGTAAGGAAAGTGAGTTTCACAACTTCAACAATAACGTGCCTGAAACCTCGGCAGGGCGTCCCTGAAGTGTGACACACCTCAACTGTGACGTCCCTGAAGTGTGACAAACCTCAACAGTGAACAGTGACGTCCGTAAAGTGTGACACACCTCAACTGTGACGTCCCTGAAGTGTGACAAAACCTCCCAACAGTGACACACCCCTGAAGTGTGTGACAAACCTCAACAGTGACATGCTTGCAGGAAGATTGGATAGCGTCAACAGTGTACATTTACAAGTGAGGGGCAGGGAGAACGACGGATCTCAGCTTAAATTTGCCACGAGTGAGGAAAGGGAGAACGACAATTTTCACAATGGGGGAGGGGCATTCAGATCCGCGGACAGTGCCGATGAATGAAAAGCGCTCTTCATGTGGTTGCCAAGTAACGGGATCCAAACAGGGCAAAACAAGACTGGCGTGACACTCGTCCCGTGCACTCTTCCACCACGCTAGTTTTTTCCCAAAGCCTGTTCATTCCCCGGTCACGCTAACCTTCCTCCCGCCCCTCCATGCCTCCAGCAATGCACCATTTCCCCCTCAATCATATAACAGTCGTCTCAGATGACTGCCCCCCCCCCCCCCCTTCCAAAAGTATCCACCCGGGTAAAAATATTGGATAGATATGAATGGCGCGGGCCGTGCTCAGCATTATATCAGGTTCTGTTTTATGGTGTTCTAGTATACTAGTCTGTCATACGTTCTGCCCTGATCTGAACGGGTCTGTTGTTTAATATTCTGTTCTGACCTGTGTGGTCATCAAAGGATTGTACTGATATGTACAGGGATGAACCTAGTGGTGCTGGAGTCAATAAATGTTTTAAATAAGGGTTATGAAATGTCCAATGTTGATGCGAATGTGAGTTTGGAACCATTTATGAAAGCCCTGTATAGAGTTTCTGCCTACATGGTAAAAATAGTAGGGAAAGGTAGTGAAAACTGTATTGACTGTTTGATTCAGAATGCTACCAAAAAAAAAAAAAAAAAAAAGTAAGAAGAAGAAAAAGTGTATTAAAAACGTTGTTAAGACAATTACAAAGATATCAACAAAAGAAAAAAAAATAATTAAAGAAGAAAACGTCTTTATTTAACCGAAAGAAAGGACTATGCAGATTTAAGAAGGATCAATGACAGAAAAAAAAAAGACTTAAACAATATGCAATTCCATAAATGATCCAAAGATCCAAAGCACTTTTGGTTCACAACAAGATATGTTGATTAACTTCTCATTAACTTCTCAACAATGGTATGGTCACTTTTTCACGTCTTTACTTTTATTTGACAAAGTTACAAAGGAAACTGTTGACAAAACGATTCAGACAATGTTACGGAATAATGTTTTATGACCATATTACAGAAGTCGAGGCATTAACAGGCATGAAAAACCTTTAAATCTGAAATTAGTGCTGGGTGTGATAAAGTTGTGGGAGAAATGCCAGAACTATGAAAAAAAAGGACCATTTTTTGTTATATTGTCAAGGGGGCACGTCCTGCCATAGAGGGCTGTAAAGGACAACGTTAGAATGTGATAAAGAAGAGGAGAATTGACCAATCAGCACTAGTGCCCTCAATTACCGCGGGGGGCTTCGCGCTACATGGAGATCGAAGTTGATAGATACTCAGCGACAGGTGACAGTTATCAACGAAGGCGGGGAGGATTCCTGAGTTAGAACCTTTAATAGTCAAGAGGGGACAACTTATGCACTCATACATCGCAGCATCAAGTGTGGTGCTGGGGGCTAAGTCAGTTGAAGCTTGTTCAGTAAAGTTGAAAAGATCGAGACCATGACGTTTCTCTTTTAGAGTAGGAGTATTTTGCCTCTGCAACTGGTATTGCCGCAATGCCACTGTGCTTGTGCCATTGTCAGGTGGGCTTGAATGCGTGTGGACGAAGTGGGCATAGCTTTCTAGGAAATCAGATAATGGCTGTGTGAAGTGCCCTCAGCTGCTACAGTTTTTTCGTCGTCCATTTAGCGAGAACTGGACTATTATGTAGGAACTGTGTGTGAATGCTGGTGCGTGAAAGAAGGCATTTGGAGAGATTCTTTGTGGATGTGAACGTGGTGGATAAAGGCATGGCCGAAGGGACATTCTGTGTTTAAATCCCTATGTAAATTGGACGTTGGGAAGAAGAAGGACGAAGGAGAACAACAAAACGGCACGAGAGAGAGAGAGAGAGAGAGAGAGAGAGAGAGAGAGAGAGAGAGAGAGAGAGAGAGAGAGAGATTGGGGTACGAGAGAACGTGGTATTGGTGACTTGAGCAGAAACAAGACTTTTAATGCATGAAAGGCGTCAAGGACGTGGTGACAAACGAAGTTTCAGTTTCAGTTCAATCAATGAAGCGTCACTGCGCGTGGACTAGTCTATATATACGCTACACCACATCTGCTAAGACTTGAGACCACACTGCGCATGAATTAAAGCTAATGGATAAATGAATTAATGACTAAGATGAGGTAATTTAAGAAGAGGGTCTCATGGCTACGACTTGGCAGATGTTTAACCTACGCATTAGCCCAACGCGCTGGTCAGACCTTGAGTACCTACCTAAAAAAATTGATTGTGCCATTGTTATCATTTATATGTGTGTGTGGTGAGTGTACACGTGTGTGTGCGTGTGTGTGTGTGTGTGTGTGTGTGTGTGTGTGTGTGTGTGTGTATGAGTGTGGGGGCACGGGCCCATGTGTGTATGCCAGTGTATGCGGTGTGCAAGCGCATGTGCCTGTGTGTATGATGTGTGTGTATGCGTGTGCATGCGCGAGCGCGCGAGCGCACGCGCGCGCACGTGTGTGTGTGTGTGTCCGCGTGTGTGTAGGCGCACACGTATGTGTGTCTGTGTGTGCGTGTAAAGAAGTGTATGTGCATGTGTCTGTATGATTTGCGGGCTTGTGTGAGCATGTTCCTGCGCGCACGTATCTGCACATGTATATATGTGTGCATGTGTGTGTGCCTGTGTATATGGGCATATACGCATGTGCGTGTGTGTGTGTGTGTGTGTGTGTGTGTGTGTGTGTGTGTGTGTGTGTGTGTGTGTCCGCATGCGCGCTCCCGTATGTGTGAGTGTGCGTGTATGTGCGATGTGTGTGTGTGTCTGTGCGCATGTGTATGTGTATGCGCGTAAGAGCGAGCGCATGCGTATGTGCGCCTGTATCTATATGTGTGTGCGCGCGCGCGCGCGCGTGTGTGTGTGTGTATGTGTGTGCGTGCGTGTGTGTGTGTGTGTGTGTGTGTGTGTGTGTGTGTGTGTGTGTGACTGCGCGCGGCTTTGATTGTTTGTGAGAAATAAATGTTCAGAATATGACACACACACACACACACACACACACACACACGCGCGCGCGCGCGCGCGCTCACACTCACACTCACGCACACACATACATACGTACACACATAACAATAATAACAACAATCCCCCATCGCATATTCACGCTCGCGCGCACACACTCACTCACTCACTCACTCACCCCACCCCACCCCCCCCCCCCCCCCCACCCACACACACACACGTAGTCCAAGAACCTATACCCCCACATGTAGTCCCAGGAGCCTATGCCCCCCACACGTAGTCCAGGAACCTTTACTTTTTACACACGTAGCCCAGGAACCTATACCACCCACACGTAGCCCAGAAACCTATACCTTCACACGGAGCCCGGGAACCTGTATACCCCCACACGTAATCCAGGAACCTATACCCCCCATACGTTGTCCAGGAACCTGTGTCCTCACACATAACCAAGAAACCTATACCCTCACACGTAGCCCAGGAACCTATACCCCACACATAAACACAGAAACCCCCCCCCCCCCCCCCCTCCACACACACACACACACACACACGTAGACCAGGAACCTTTGCCCCTACAATGACCTTGAAACCTATACCCCCACATGTAGCCCAGGAACCTTTACCCACACACATAATCCAGAAACGTATACCCTCAACACATGTTTTAGGAACTTTTGCCTCCCAAAGGTAGTCTAGGAACTTATGACCCCACAAGTAGTCCAGAAACGTATGCCCCCACAAGTAGTCCAGGAACCTATGCCTACACACATATGTAAGGGACTTATGCCGCCTACACGTAGCTCAGAAACCAATGTGTCCACATGTAGTTCTAGAACCTATACCCCCTCATGTAGTCCAAGAACCTATACCCCCTCATATAGTCCAAGAACCTATGCCTTCACAAGTAGCCCAGGAATCTATACCCCCCCCCCCCCCCCCCCCCGCCACCTCCAGACGTAGTCCAGGAACCTATGCCCAACATATAGTTTAGGAACCTGTTCCCTAACACCTATGCTCCCATGCATGCTCCAGGAATCTATGCCTAATTATGTAGTTCAAGAATATATGCCTTTAAAGCATGTTCACCACACTTATGCCAGCTTTGCCTTCCACACCTAGACCGGGATTCTGTACCCCTCCAGACTTAAGCCAGGAACCTCTGACCTCCATACGTAGGCCAGGAACCTATACCGTCCCCCACCCCACCCCCCCCCAATCCCGTACTGAAGTCAGAAACGTATGCCCCCCCCCCCCTTCCTCCTACGTAGGCAAGGAATTTATGCCCTTACTTAGGCCAGGAACCTGTGCCCCATCATACTTAGCTCGGAAACCATGCGTACCATCCATAGTCCAGGAAACTATGCCTACCATTCGAAGTCCAGGAATCTCTATGCGCTAAATATCGAGACCAGGAATGTGTAAAACATACTTAGTCTAGGATCATTGCCCAAAAGACCTAGACCAAGAACATATATGCCCCAACATACTTAGACCATGAACAAATGTCCACTATATTCAGACCAGGAAACTACGTTCAACATACTCGGACAAAGAAACAATGCCTAATATATTTAGACCAGGAGCATATGTCCAGCGTACTCAGACAAAGAAACAATGCCTATTATATTTAGACCAGGAACATAATATGTGACAGAAACTTTACTTTAAAGTTATAAAGTTGGGAAGAAGGAGAAGTTGAATTTGGGAGTGGGTTCGGGGGTAGGTACGGAATGGATATGGGAAGGGCGCTAGGGAGTGGGTGCGAGAAAATGATAGGGGGGGGGGGGGGGGGGGGGTGTAACGGGAGGAGAGGAGAGAGGGCGGAAAGCCAAGGCTGTCCGCTGCCAGGGTGGCAGGCTACAATCGTAGACCCTGAGTGCGGGTATAGGGTCGTGTGAGTCGGCCTTTTAAAGAGGGGATCATAGCTGTTGTTAATCCCTAAATGACTGTCTTCACGCCACCCCGCACAGCCCATCCATAACTGACGTGTTTCTGTCTGTATCGGAGTGGGAGTGGTAGGTAAATGGTTGAGCTGTCTTCATTGACTTCAGCCACACTTTTTAACGAAATCGCGGTAGACTTTTTTTTAGGAAATAGAATGAACATTTTTCCTTGTACGGAAAAGAATTATGTTCTCTCTAACTGGATATAAATCGGCTCAAAAAATTATTCTGAACATGAAAATCTGTGGATTAAAAAAAAATCAAAACACATTTTGTGCAAATAGAATGACTTTTTTTTCTAAAATCTGAAAATACATTTCAGTCCATAGGAGTTTAGATTTTTTCCCAAAAGGACATCATAAAAATAATGAAGAAATCCGGTAACGGTCATCCGATCTATTGACGTAAAAAAGGCCACACATTCAGACATGGAAAATTCAGTTAATATTCTTGTGTACTTATACACGAAGTTTAGTACCGAGCGATTTTAAGCATTTTTTTTTCCCCAACTCTTCCGAATTTTCTCATAAGAGCGATCATAGCGACCAATTCAATGTCACAGCTGGGGACTGAAGCTGCTCAACCTTCTGTTTCAGTTTCATCATTTAGACTTCATTGCGTGGGGTCTAGTCCTTACACGCTACACCACATCGTCCGATCCATGAAACTAGACACCGAGCGCACGATTTAACGCTAGATGATGAAAAAAACGAGTGTGTCTTGGACAAGAGTCAGCAGACGCGTGACATAGGCCTACGCACGATTCTTTGCTAACAATGTCTGCGCCACTGTCTCCATTGTCTGCCACAATCAACTAGCTGATTGTCCTGCTGGTTTCGTGTGTGTATATATGTGTGCGCGTATGTGCAAACGCTTGTGTGTGTGTGTG